>JAMKPZ010001793.1:0-45658 GCA_024699675.1 Amphibolis antarctica | reverse complement strand
ATATTGTAATTGAAATTAAACACAACGACACATGGAAAATAATCGATTGAAAAGGAAGTGTTTTTAAATATTTAATCAAAATATTTTTTAAGTAAAATCGAATTATTTTTAAAAAAATTCACCCTAATATTTAAGTTAAAAAAAATCCACCCTAAATTATTTTAATTAAACACTACATAATTAAAATCAAATTATTTTTAAAAAAATTCACCCTAATATTTAAGTTTTAAAAAATCCACCCTAAATTATTTTAATTAAACACTACATAATTAAAATCGAATTATTTTTAAAAAATCCACCATAATATTTAAGTTAAAAAAAATCCACCCTGAATTATTTTTATTAAACACTACATAATTAAAATCAAATTATTTTTTTTAAAATCCACTCTAATATTTAAATAAAAAAAATTCACCCTAAATTATTTTCATTAAACACTACATAATTAAAATCAAATTATTTTAAAAAAAATCCTCCCTAATATTTAAGTTAAAAATAAATTCACCCTAAATTATTTTAATTAAACACTACATAATTAGAATCAAATTATTTTAAGAAAAATCGACAAACTTCTTTCAAATTTTTAAGAAAAATCACCGTATTTGTAATTAATGAAAAATTAATTAATTTTCATAAGTTAATTAATACAAAATTCGAAATATATGTGAGTGAACTTTTAAAGTTAAGGGAGAGAGAGTACACATGTTTTTTTATGTGAAGAGAGAGAGTGTTTTTAAATTTCATCGAGATAGAGAGTAACTTTTAAGTTTTTAAATTTCACTTGTCGATCATAAGATCGACGAACACCTATAGAACCTGTAGGTGCCTACAAAATTTGTGCCATTGTATATATATATATATATATATATAAATGTAAAAGCAAGCTTTCAATTTTTTTTGTTGTAATTTTTTAAAATATTATATTATATTTATTTTAGATATATGATTTTATCGTGTAGTACAGCCACGTCACTTTGATAACTAATTAAAGGGTAAATCATGTGGCTGATATTACAAAATTATAACGGTCACGACAAATGTCAAATTACATTTGTCATTATATTTAAGTGTGTATTTAGTGATATTTTTTTTAATTTAAAAAATTAGATAAATTTAAAATTAAGTAAAATTTGATAAATATAATTAAAATTATATAATAATTTAAATAATAAAAAATTATATATTAAAATTAGAGATGACAATAAATCGGCCCAATTTTGTTCGAACAGACACTTTTTGGGCCGGATTAAGTCATACAAATTGTCGAAGGTGTGTGTCTAGACACGACTCGTTGGTGTCGGATCTGTTAACGATACAATCATTATCACTAAAGTGACTACACCAATCGCTTTTATTGATAACGTATATTGCAGTAAAATATAAATGTGATAATAACATATATTATAAAATTTTACTATATTAATTTTAAAAATGTTATAACGTATATTGTAATAAGAATTTTTTACTATATTTATTATCATAAACTCTTTATCATGTTAATGAAAATATTCATTTCACAACATATAAAATTATAAGCTGTTTACATGTAAAACCGTTTAGTAAAAATAAATAAATAAATAACCGTTGGTACACGTGGCGTAACTTGTCTGTTAGATTTTATTTGATAATAAGATTAATGTTAACTTTAATAAATCGGAGAAATGAAATAAATACATTGAAGTTGAATTATAAATTGTAATGTAAAAATTTATGTATAAAAATTTGTCTAATTATAGTGACGTATAAGAAATTGTAAAAAATTAATTCTAAAGTAATGATCTCGTTGTTAAACAAAACTTTGGTTGGTGCTATATAGAAAAATAGCGGTATGCTTTTTTTGTCGACTCGACATGACTCATCCAATCCCAGCCAACCCAGTTAAACTTAGGCCGTTTTAATCAATTTTTAAAATTATTTCTAATATAATTATTATCATGTAAATTTTAACGTATAAATTTCTATTACTCTAATTATTATATTATTTTAACTTTATTTACAAAACTAATTTTAACTTCAATTGTATTTAACTTTCGAAATTGATTAGAACTTTTTCCAAATCACCTTTAGTCTAATTGACATTTCTAGTATTTATACATGTTGAAAATGGATATAATTAAATTCTAACATTTTCACGAACATAAAGAAATAATTATTCCAATTTTCCTTTCTCAAACCTTTCGAATTCAATGAAATATCTGTTTGCTTGTCTTTCTCGCAAGCAACCTCGGCAATATATTTTTTTAAATCAATTGTAATATATTTTTTCTTTTTAATATATATTATTTCACCATAAATATACGAAAAAAGAAGAAATACGTGATTCTCAAGAATATTATTATATTTACGTGAAATAATAAAATTTTGTAATTTTTAAATTTAAGCTTTATCCACTTGCATCGATACTTTTGAATTTTATATTAATTTATGAATGTTATAATTTATAACTAATACGTTAATATCTAAATTAAATTTCCATTAATTTCCACCACATGTACACAAATCTTAGGAAAACAGTAGAATTGAAATTATTTTTCATCGTGTTTTTGTGTCATTTCCATTACTTTCTAGTTAGGAAACCTTATAAAATACTTTTTTGTGATAACTTTAAAAAGTCGTCCCTACAAATATATATTTACGATGACCATTACTTTTTATCGTTACAAAGCTTTATTTTCGTAGATTAAACTTATTTGTAATGGTTTTAAGTAATGACTTTAAAAAGTTAAGGTCAAATTTTTATGACCATCATAATAGTTAATTTTTTTGTAATAATTATACTAGAAAGCTTATCAATTTTTATGTTAATGAACCATTGAAATGTGCACTTCTTTTGTTATATGTTTTATTGTAAATCTCATATGGTTTCTAATTATATGATTGATTACTTCAATACTCTCTTTCACTTTTAATGTTTTTTTAGTATCCTACAAGCGGTTTTATTTTTAAATCAAGTGGATGTATGATGACTTTAATTAGGCCCCAAAGGCTATAATTCTAATGTCGTGTTAAAATGTAAACAACTAACTTAAAATTAATTACTTCAAAGTGAAGGAGGTGTTTATTATATATTTTATTTCATGTCCCATCTCATTTTTAATGTACGGCTATTTTTAGCACTTTTCTTCGTTAATTTATAGTTTTTAGCACATTAATAATAATAATAATAATAATAATAATAATAATAATAATAATAATAATAATAATAATAACAACAACAATAACAATAATAACAATAACAATAATAAGAATAAGAATAATAATAATAATAATAATAATAATACAGTGACGCTAATTTCGAAAGAGCGCAGAGGATCTCAGGATCTCACATCCTCATGTGTGCGATGCAGGGGTGGTCCGAGAATAGGAGCGACCAAAATCGAGTGAACGCTCCCAATCACGAACAGGAACGACATCGTCTCTCGTCCACGGCACATTCGTCGGTCACCGTCCCACCACCTCCGGTACAAATACGCCCGTCTCCCCACTTGGATCCTTCCATGAACGCAGCTTGTAACGCAGATTAACCAATGGCTTCCAGCCCGCATTCCCTCGTCCTCGTCCTCGCCCTCTGCCTCGCCGCCTCCTTCGCCGCGGCGTATGACCACCAAACGCCACCGACGCCACCTCAAGCACCCGCGACTCCGACGCCACCTCAGGCACCCACCACGCCAACGCCTCCTCGATCACCGACGCCTACAACGCCTCCTCAATCACCGACGCCTACGACACCGCCACCTCCTCAGTCGCCGATGCCAACGACGCCTCCTCAATCATCGACGCCAACAACATATTCTCAATCACCGACGCCAACAAAACCTAAGGCACCGGCGACACCAGCACCTCCGCAATCAGCGACGCCAACAACACCTCCTCAATCGCCAACGCCTCCTCAATCACCGACGCCAACAACATCTAAAGCACCGGCGACACCAGCACCTCCGCAGTCAGCGACGCCAACAACACCTCCTCAATCGCCGACGCCTCCGCAATCACCGACGCCAGCAACACCTAAAGCACCGGCGACACCAGCACCTCCGCAATCAGCGAAGCCAACAACACTTCCTCAATCACCGACGCCAACAACACCTCCTCAATCACCGACGCCAACAACACCTCCTCAACCAGCGACGCCAAAAGCACCCGGAGGCAGTGAGGAAAGTGCAAGGGGCCAGATAAATATCAGGTACCACAGCCACCTCCACCACCACCACCACCTCCACCACCAGAAGCAGCAGCAGATCAAGTCGCCGCTGGTTAAGCAGGTGTGCGGGAAGTGCCCCTACAACCTGCGCTGCCAACAGACGTTCGGCATGTACCGTGAGTCGGAGTCGGCGACCAACGTCAACGTCCTGGTGAAGATCGCGGTGAAGGACGCGATCCGGAAGGTGAGCAAGATGGCGGTGGGGTGCAGAAGGCTCCGCAAGCGCTTCCACTCATCGGTCACGGTCCAGAAGCGCCTCGTCTTCTGCTCCCGCAAGTACCTGGGCGTGTACGGCAAGCTCCACCTTCTGCTGGCCAAGCTGGAAAGTCCCAGGTGCGACCGCAAGGTGGTCACCGCGTCCCTCCGCAGCTGCCTGCTCGACGTGCGGATGTGCGCCAAGAGCTTGTCCACCGTGTCCGTCGAGCTGAGGAAGAACCCGCTGGGCGAGCTCCTCTTCCAGTGCAACAAGGACTTCTACTACAGGTGCAGCAACGCCGTGTCCGTCGCCAAGCTCGTCAAACTTGGATGACCGATCCAGAACCACTTCATTCCTTTTGTGGGGGGGGGGGGGGACTCTTCCATTTGTTTTTCAAATTATAAGCTGCCGTTGGATGGACGTGATCACGTGACACTCGAGTGCGAGGTCTTGTCCCATGTGCGGACGATCGATCAATAAAAGGAGCCGAGGTTCCTATTTTGTCTACGTATGATTACGACTGTGATGCATGTGGATGACTTTTGTTTTGAGAAAAAAGATATGTGATTTGTTTAGCTTCATGATAATTAAAATGATTAGCCGCGAGAAAGTTTAATTCCTAATTAAGAGGGAAAAAAAATACTTGTAACCTTATATTGGATTCTCAAAGATATCACTCCAAAATCTTACATCAATATATCGCGATCATCTAGGGATTTAACGTTGCATGTATTTCACATTTCATTGATATTTTGTTGCCTTTCTAAAAGCATCTTTAGATAGGTGCAATTTATTATGTCTTACAGAATGTAGGTGTAAATTTTACCTTGTTATCATAAAATTTATAGATCCGTTCCTTGTTTTCAAGTTTTTCTGTTCTTCTCTTTAAACAAAATCCTAATCTATTTGAAGGGTGGGGACTCAAATAAAAGTTAAGTTACAATACATGGGAGTTCGGCCAAAACCTCGTGAAGAAGTAAAATTTAACAACTAGAAAAAATTGCTAAAAGAAACAAACAAATTAATCAAGGGTAAACAACTAGTGAAAATACACATATCAAAATAGAGTCTAGAAATACCATAGAAAGAACAAAATGGGATAGGGAGCAAATCAAAAGGAAGAGAACTCATCAAAGAATTTGCCTGCAAGAAGGAACACTCTATTTGTCGAGAAGAGATAATGACTCATTACCTTAAGTAGTAAAAAATCTGCTTCAAAATAAAATGTTTGGTTGGGAGAAGACATACCATGGGTTGCAAGGTCATCAATAACACCGTTGCAATACCACTTCTCGTGAGAAATGAAATGATAAAAATGAATTAAATCTAATTACCGAAACCATGAGGAAATTGATGGAAAAGGAACAATAGCTCAATAACGTAACATGAAAGAGAACTTTCGAATCCACTTTAATTAATTAATTTGACCTATGTTTAAGTTGGTGTGTAGGTTTTTACAATGGAGTTTGTCTAAAAGCACTTGAGTTTTAGTGTGAAGTACCTCAAAACAAGAGTAAGTAGAAGAAAAAGTTTTAACAATAACTTTATTGTTGTCTTTAAGGATGCAGCCATTTGTTGTTATATTTCCTTGAATTACATTATCCGTCTTTAAGTTTTTTCATTTATGTACGTCACATTATCTTATTTCTTCATTTGAATGTTCAAACTTAATTGAATTTCTCTTAGTCAATTTTGATGAATTGGTTTGTAACTTAATGCACGAAAGTTTTAACATAACTAGGAGACTATTAGTGAAATGAAAAGGTTTTACTGACAATTCTAAAGTTTAAATTTAGGACTTCTTTGATGGTCTAAACAAAGTTTACGATCTGATTAGTAACCAAGTTGACATTATCTTAATGACTGTGACAACAACTTATGGTCTAGTGACGAATCATTGGTGGAAACTTTGAATTTACAGGTTAATTTTTATTATTGAAATTATCATTTTACCTTTCATGTGAAAAATACGACTTCTCCGGTCTCTTGCCATGTTTTAGATTTAAT
This sequence comes from Amphibolis antarctica, assembly GCA_024699675.1. Taxonomy (NCBI): domain Eukaryota; kingdom Viridiplantae; phylum Streptophyta; class Magnoliopsida; order Alismatales; family Cymodoceaceae; genus Amphibolis; species Amphibolis antarctica. The sequence continues at coordinate 39,254 of JAMKPZ010001793.1, read as the reverse complement.
ATATTATTCCATATATTACCATCTATATATTACATATATAAAAAATAAATAAAATATTACATTTATAAAATAAAAAAAAATAAAATTAATAAATTAACGACGAGATTTATTAAGTAATTTCACTACGAATCACATTTATTGCATGTGATCACATATTCTTCGTTTCATTAGGTGTTTCTAATGACAATAATTAATAATCCACTGTTGATATCCCTAAAAGGAAATGTAACGTGGGGCGATTACTGTATTACTTCACCTAAAGACATCTAATTATTAAAATTAAATCGGTGGACTCAAACGTACAGAAGTTGCCAATCTGGTGTCTTCAGCTTCTTCCGGATATTTGGTACCACTAAAAGTTTGGTTCATTATTTTGGAACGATATATCAATTTACCTTTGATTTTTTTCATAAACTGTGATGTATTATTTCTCTTTCTTGCATTATCGGCTTCGACGGTTTGTATTTCTTTCAAATATTACTATATTAGCAATGAAAAGTCTTTAACATTCTGTTTCCATTTTTTAAAAATTCGTAGCAATTTTATTTTTTTTATTTAAAATATTCGTCCGTCCACCCGAAGGTTCAGTGCCGTCCGAGGTTGCCGCGGCTTCGGTTGCTTCTGGCTTCTGCGAAGAAGGGTGCGGGAGGAAAAACCCTAGGGCAGAGTCGGAGTCGAGGACACGGAGGCAATGGACGAGGAGGAAATCGATCGGGCGGTGATAGCGTACCTGAAGAAGAAGGGCTTCAAGGACGCGGAGCGGGTTCTCCTTGAAGAACAGAGTAGGAACCAGGCCAACTCTGCTTTCCATACTGACCCCACTGTAGGCAAGCAGCTACTCTCCTTCTCCCGGTATGTTTTCTCCCCTCCTCTAGTAGACGCTTGTTTTTTTTTTTTGGGGGGGGGGGGGATGTTCTGCCGTTTAGTTCCGGGAAAATGTGGTTAGTTGATTATTTCACAACTGAAAATAACCAGGGATTCATACATTTTCTTGATGGAATCAACAAGCTTGTGGTAAAATGAGATAGGGCGATAGGGTGCTCATCTCTTCAAATATGCGATGCTTCTACTTCCATGGTTCTCTTTGTAATGTTGGTGATGTTAGTCTCTTAGGATGAATTAGGGGCGTAGATAAAGGTCATGGGCGTGAGATATGAATGCCTAATGCCGTAGAACTGTGAATTGGTCGTTTTTATTTGATATGATTTGGAAATTGAGATCAATTTGTAATTTCGTTGCTTAAAAAGAGGGAAATGTACGTGATAGAATGGTTCAACCATTCAGGAGGAAAGCTAATAGAAAGTTATTTCATATATATTGTCACTTTGCGTGAAAGGTAAAACATGTACTTAATTGCAATTGCAGTGGTGGCCTGTTGCTTACCATTGTTATTTTGGACATCCGTCTTTGATATTTATGCATATTGTTCATCAGAAGGTCATGAAGATGATGGATAATGCCGTTTAAGAAATGCTGAGCCTTAAATTAATAAAATGACATGCACTTGTTATGTACGAGAAGTTAAGAATCTCATACTACTCCAGATAACGTTTTTTAATCAAGATTGCTATCTATGACAGGGAATTGAACTTTAAATATCTATTTAAAGTGATGTCAATGTTTTGGATTGAATTTCATACAGCAGTGGTTAAATTAAAATCATAACAAGCAGATCATATGGATATTGCGGGAAAATTGCCACGTTCAAATCAGAAAACTGTTTCTGGTGATATATTATTTTTCAATCACACAAGAAAAATCATGATAAAACTATTGTAAAGACAGTGGTTTCTAAAAATCTGCAGCCTTGGCCTGCTTAAGGTTGCATGTTAAGCAGTTAAAGCATCTTTTACACAGTGGGACAATAAACACATTTGGCAATTTATAGTTCATTATAAGTTTTCTTTCCTCTTATCAATAACTATGGTTGACTGGAGTTGGATAATCTATCCAATAAAACACATAAAGAAGTTCACCATAAGCTTTCTTCTATCATCAATGCCTAGGGTTGATTGGAGTTGGATAATCTGTCAAATAAAACACATACCGGAATTAGGTGGCTTGACTTGAGCCCAACTTGATATGTGCTGGATGTGTGGTGCTACTACAAGCTACGTTTGTTGCTGTTTTCTCTGTCATGGTTGCTTAAAGGAACTCTAACAACCATTGTGTTATAATATAGTTGTTGACACAACATGATCTTGTTTTATTGTGAACTTCCATTTGCTACAAGGATATGCCAGGTTTACCATTATCGAGGCACCTGCCTAGATGCCCAAGCATGATTTGCTCATGCCTGGACTTGTCTGTCCTAGTGTGAGTGTGTGTGTAATGATTTGGTAAGCAATATTTTTCATAAATTTTTATTGCAAAAAACGTTACCTAGATTCTCAAGGTGTGCTGGCTTACTGTCTGGGCTAGCTAATAAGCATGTGTCTACTGCTGTAACAGGGGGTTAAAAATAAATATTATAGTTTTCATGTTACGGTTATTATTCCAACATATACTTTTTATGAATTCATTTTTTATTTGCTTTAGGAGTGGTATACCAGTAAGAGGAGTGTTGATGTAACTAGAAACTATTTTAAAAAAGAGGAAATGAAAAATCAATCATTTTCATTATGTTTCAACACTTATTAGTTGAGTGTGACAATAAAGCAAGCTAAGTACCTATTCTTAGGACAAATACTTCCCCAAATCATCTATTTTTCTAGTTAACGTGATAGGAGAGGAATACTTCTTCAAAGGATAACCCTACCTCTCTCTCTCAGAAAAAGGAACAACATTGCATCATATACTTACATAATCAAATAAGGATCATACTATTTGTCTCTCAAAAAAGAAGGAACTTTATATAACTAACAAGAATCACCCTACACTTTACACGAAATGAATTTGCTAAATTAATCAATGTAGTGTAACATATTATCTACTTATCTACTCACTTTGTTTGAATGATTGATTGAATAATGTTGTGCATGTGCTTAACTTTTTACTTTACTTGAATGGCAGAAAGGATGATGGCACATTGCGGTATCATGATGGTTATAGCAAACTAAGAACATGGGCCTACAATTCATTAGACTTATACAAGGTATCTAAATGGCCATGATTTATGTAGTATCTATATTTTGATGAACTTATTCACTTTCAAGGTGTCTATATATCATTAAGCACAGGAAGAGGGAACATTCCAATGCCCAGAAATATGTCAACTGTCTATGAAAACCACAAAATACAAATTAAGTAACATGTTGGACCATATATATTGGGGCAGTGTTGTAGGTGACATGGCACTATAAACACAGAAGGAACATTCAATGGCCAGACATGTCAACTGTCTATGAAAAGCACAAAATACTAATAAAGTAATATGTTGGACCATATATATTGTGACAATAGCGTAGGTGACACAACACTATAAGCACATGAAGACAGAACATTCCAATGCCCAGCCTACGTTAATATTTTGGGAATTTTCTTTCACACATTCAGAAATGCCAATTGTATGTTGGTTTACTATCACTATAATTTTGTGTTTTCGAAATTTTTAGTGACAATTTGTGTTTATAGTAGATATAAATCAATTAATAACTGTATAAAATGTTTATGATATGTATAAAACTGTTTTTTCAATTTATTCATCCTGCCTAGCTGTCCAAAGCATACAAGCTTATTTGCTGAGTGTCTTGGTACCTTGATGTCCAATAATTGGACACAGGATTTTAAATTATGATATTGTATCAATATCTTAAATAGATTTGAATGATTTATGAATGAATTTGCATGTCTAATAGGTTCTCGTTTTTTTTCTCAGCATGACCTTCTTCAAGTTCTCTACCCAGCATTTATCCATTGTTTTCTGGATCTGGTTGCAAATGGTCACACACATGAAGGTACAATTGTTACGATCTTCATAAATCCTTAGCTTCTTGTCATGCACTTGTAATTGATATCTTGAATGTGGCCATTTTTGCGGGAGATTCCAGCTCGCACTTTCTTTCATAATTTTCACAAAGATCATGAGATGATGCATCGAAGGGATCTTCAAATGTTGGAAGGTGTTCTCACCCCAACACATTTGGAGGTAGATTACGTTTCTCTTTGATGCTACCATCCTACTAAGCTGTTAAACCATGCTATTAGTCACACTTTATAACTGGTGTGCAGGAAATGGAATTGGCCCGTTCTTTAAGACAGAGTAAAGTTAATATAAAAATTTGTGAGGTGTGACTTTTTTTGGTATTATCCCTGTATTATTTATGCCTAAGCTTGTCATTGTTTGAAAAGTGGATTTATTCTATTACTTTTTTTTTAATCTTCAGTATTCATATGAGTTACTTCTGCAATATCTTCAGAAGGCACAGTCTATTACAATGCTTGGAGTAATCAATGAGCATATTAATTTCCAAGGTAATTTTCTTTCGTGATAGAGTAGTTAGGCTCTCTCTAGTGATATGATTATTTACTTCATAACATACAGTTTTTTTTCTCAAATTTGTGACGCTGATGCTTACTAAATATATTATTTGATACTTGCAGTTTCTCCTGGTCAGCCCAATTCAAGAGTAGATGACATTGACACTGTTTTTCTTACTGGCTGTAGCCAGGATAATGCTCAGAAAATAAATCAGAAAGAAATCCATTGGGGTGTGAGTATCAAATATGGATCTTTTTTGCATCTTTGGTTTTCTGAGAGAACAACCAAAATCACCCCCCTCCCCACAGAAATATAGTAACTTTTTAGTTTTTTTGCATGATTGTCACTATTGTTGCCAATTGCCATATCATGCTTGATAAAAAGTGATCAAAAGGCTGCTTTTGATTTGGACTGGTTAATATTAAAACTAGTAAACCAAATAGGGATAAAATATACCATGTGTGAAACAAAATAGTTATATAATAATTTGCTTATAGTTAATGTTTTCCACAAGTTGTATAATAATTTTTTTGAAGGACAGTTATATGATAATTAATCATTCATCTCATGGGATGTCATGTCATAGTCTTGAAAAATGAATGACAAGTAGTACTACCACATGCCATATTTTCACAATAACTAAAATCAGATCACACTTAACCTTTAAACTAGTATATTTCTTAGGTGTTATAATGAGGTAACATACATCACTGCTGGAGAATTGCAAACTCTATATGATGGTGATTTCTTATTTGGCATGTAAAATCTGTTTGGTTATGGACATAAAGAACTATATTTTTGGGCATAGATTACGTATTGGTGTTCCCATTTTTTTTTAATTTCCTATTTGGTCTGCCATCGTAAATGTGAAATTGTTGTAATTGGCTAATTTCCATTAAAATAAAAAATGGTTATTGTGTCTCAAGTATTTGGAATTTCTTATATAATGCGTAATCTGAACTGTCAACATTTTAGTTGCTTGAAGATTCTATTGAAGATCATTTGGAGAAAGCAGTTTTGCATTCTGAGCCTGAAGGAGAAGGCAAAGATGCTGATGCTAAAGAAAATAAGGTAACAAGGAAATAGAATTCATATTGGTATGACATATAAGCAGGCACCTTATTGTACCGTTTGTATTTTCGGTTCAAGTTGAAATCTAGCTGATTTACTACTAGATGACATCATAATTAAGTCATCGATTAATTACCTACAAATCAGGAAAAGCACGGAATTTCTGAAAAATTCGTGAAAATCAAGAAAAACCAGGAGAAATACAGAAAAGTGGCAGGAATATTTTCTAACTGGATTTGCCATTATCCTGCCATATGATATTGAGAAATATCACATTTACAATTTATGAACAGTACTTGTTTTCTGCCTTCTAGAATCTGTGATTGTTGTATTGTTTTTTATATTTTTCTCAATATTGATATCATAGATTTGGTATATGCAGTATAAAAATGTAGCCATACGATCATTTTTTTCCAAAATATGAGTTATGAGCTTGTAATCAATTTATATGAAAGTATAGGCTCTCTTATTTATTTCCTTATATTGGGAGAATAGAAGGAAAAAACAAATGTTGCTTTTGCTAAGACCCACAAATTGTCTCTGTGATTGGTTCATCTCATAGGATATGGATTGAAGTAAATGATAATTGTTAGGATCGAAAGACTTCATTAAAAGGAAGTGAATAGTCATTTTAATAAATTTTAAACAAATTTCAAGAAGGTTAATCAATTTTCACAACAAATATGCAATATTCAAAAATGTTAATGTGGAAGTGATAATAAACAATATATACAAAACTAAAGCACAAATAATGCACACATCACAAGAACAACAAAATTTATAGTGGTTCACTCCAAATTTAGGGTTACCATATTTCAATGTCATTTTGGGTTAACACCTTGCTGTTTACAAACCACCATTGTTATGGGCTAATTCTCTATCATTACACTGCCTTAGCTAGATCTGCAAAGTTATCCAATATCACTAAGTTCGCTGTCTTGCCCAATACCACCAAGTTCGTCACCTTGACCAATACTATCAAATTTGCCTCCTCACAATCAAGGAGTCCTCACTAAAATCTGATGAGCCCTTATCATAATTTGGTGAGTTGAGTTACACAATTACAATGAAAAACACACTTATAACTCATGGCACTACTCCTTTGAAAGCTTGTGAATGAGATACTTGAGAATGGAGCCTTCTAAGTGCTTTTATCAGAGAGATGAAATGAATGTGAGTGTGGTAACGAATGCAACCTTTTTCCAACCTTGGAATGCCTCTAAATATGCTTTAGAGATGTAAATGTTGCTCTGTAGATATTGGTGGGATTAGGGTTTATAGAGGTGTATGTTGCATGGCTATAGGGTCTCTTATATATGAGTCTTTGAAACTTCAATAGGAAGATATAATGACTAGATTTGCTTTCTAGTTTTAGTCAATTGATATGTTGTTTGGGATTTAGGCATACCATTTCTCTAATGGTCATTTGGTATGTTGATGTTGAAATTAGTACGTTGGTCAATAGCTTGCCCTAACTTTCCATGTGAAGATTGGTATGCCAAATGCTCTAAATTGTAAATCTTGATGAAACGAATGGTAAGTTGTTTTTACTCCAAAAAGCAACTAGAGGTCTGCCCCCCAGAATGATATTCTAAAATTGGCAATTGGTATGTGATTATTAAACAAACAATATGTTGATACCAAAATTGGTATGTCAATTTAGGTCCAACGCCTAACTAAATTTTGAGTCATGAAATTGGTATTCCATTTCTCAGAAATAGTATGCCGATTTTGAGGCATTCTAACTTCTAAGCATTTGATTTAAGTGTATGCATTTATTCTACATGTTCTATATGATATGTTTAGTATGAGAAAATATCAAAGGGATAACAATATTCCCAAGGACACACACACAAATATAACATAAATAATTCAAGTCCTCTTGCATCTTCTTTTGTCCTTGAGTTCTTCAAACTTATCTTCAATTTGGACTTGATCTTCACAAACTCTTTGCTTGCTTTGCATTTTCATGTAAACTTTTTTCTCTTTCTTCGACTTGACTTTTCTTTGTACCTTTTTCATTTTTTCTGTAATTAATAATTTTTACCTAAATGTATCATTAAGTTTTGGTATCATCAAAACCACTTGAAAACAATTTTTCTAACAATAACTTATGAACATACATAAGATTTCTATTTGTTTCAACCATTAATAAAAGTGGAAAATATGTTGCTGTCAATGTTTAACTTGACCAACTATATATATGTGTGTGTTAACTTACAAAAAATATTGTTATGGTCAATAATAGTGCACGTGTCCTAATATGAACAGAAAAGCAAGGTGCTGCCTCAGAAAGCTTTTACATCCTCACATTATTCCCATGGAATGTTTCTTCATTATTTTTCTGTTCATTTTGAATGTCATATTTTTCACCAAAGTGCTATTTCTCTATTTGTAATGCGTCTTGCTCATATTAAAATCTCTTATTAATGATATGCTGTTTTTTTTTTCTGCAGCAGATGCTGATACTTGAATGATAGAATTTTGTTTTAAATTATCTCTTCCTATGTTTAAATTCTTATCCAATGGTTACACTGTACTGTTTTGTTTGTTCTCTTCTCTCAGAAAAAATTTCCAGAAGGTGGTAAACAAGGACTTCCTGTAAAGAAAATTAAGAAAGAAAAGATTGTTGGTGCAACCGGAAAAAACGTTTCCTCTGGGTCAAGCACCGTTTCTGTGGTGCCACGAGTAAAGCCTGAGCTGCCCTTGCCTACAATGTATTATCATCCATTATCTTTTTTTCCAGTTTTTTGCTACTAGTATTTGTACATTAGCTTGTATTTTTAATTTTGTTGGAATACATAGTCTTATATCGTGTAAATGTGCAGTGGACCTGAGTTATGTTATGAAAGGACCTTTCTTTCAATTGCCAATAACTTTTGAAAGTATATTTTTACATAGTATTAAAGTCAGTCCATGTGTGTTACATGTAAGATGTTATGTAGAGTATTCCAATAAGAAGTTCTCGCAGAGGTGTGTTGGGAAAAATAGCCTCATATTGAAAATGATAAGTGAAATTGATACCTTTATATCACTTGTGAGTTCTTTCCTACTAACTAATTGATTTTAGTAAGGTAAAATCCATATGGTATCGGAACAGATTCATGACACGTGTCTCGTAAGTTGCTTTAATTTGAGCACCTCACCTGAGCAATGTAAGAAGGACACCGTCGGCTTAAAAGCTTGCCACAAGTGTGGGGGAATGTTGGAATAATCTCACATCGAGTGTGATGTGGTGGACATTGTCCTTATATTGTAAAGGACTCTTTTCCCATTGTTTAAGGACTTTTAGGAATTCATTTCTATATGCTATTAGAGCAGGTTCATGACATGTGTTTCATAAGTCGCTTTGATTTGAACACCTCACCTAGACAATGTAAGAAGGACACTTATCGGCTTGAAAGCTCACCACAAGTGCGGAGGAGTGTTAAAATACATAGTTCCACATTGTGTAAAGATGTAATACATTTGGGCTATATTATGGAAAGACTTTCTTCTCAATTGTTTAAAGACTTTTGAGAGTGTATTTTTACAAGTTTTATATAATGAACCTTAAAAGGTGGCATATATATGTTAGTGATTTCTAATTTTAGCCAAAATATAACTTAGACTTATCCTTCTCTTTTTTTATATGATAGAAATTGATGTGCAAAATTTCCTATAAATAGGTTCATAATTTGGCTAGTCATGAAATGTTGCTGCAAATCTGCAATTTCTCAACCCACCTTCTACTCTATGAAACTGATATTTGTGGCTTCTATGCGTTTCAATTAGAGCATGTTAACGGTTTTATCTCATTTGAAGTTATGTGAGTGTAAATATCTTTCTCCTATGGTTGAAATACTGAAAACAGTCTAAAAGATGAGCTCTGTTGAGAAGTATGCGAGTGTTTTGCTGTTCTGCTTCCTTGTTTTAATGGAACATGTTATTAATAAAGGATGAACAATGATTTTTTCATCTTTTATAAATAATTTTTGGACTGGTAGATAGAGACATTAAATATGCAAACTTTAGTGCAACTAAGATCCAAATGTTGATAAATGATAATACAATAAGAGAAATTATAAAATGATTTCATTTGAAATTGTGAAGAAGAGAAAAGAGGGTGTATTTCATATGGCGTAAGTTATACACACACATAAAAGACAATGGATTAGTGGATTTCAATTTTTCTATATATATATAATGTATATTTCAACCATGTTATACACTCTCCCTTAAGCTGAAGTATATTCAATCATGTTCAGCTTGATGCAAAGTGTTCAAAATTTCAACACATAAGTTTTTTGTAAAAATATCAACTAATTGCTTTCATGATTGCATATTTGGAGTAGAGACGAACCCTTTCACCCCTACGTCCCAAATGGAATGATAGTCCACCTTGACGTGTTTTGTTTTTTCATAGAATGTAAATTTGTTGACATTAAATATAGCAGCCTGTTATCATTATGCATCTTTATAAGTGCTTCAATAGTGAAGTCAAGTTCCATCAACAAGGACCTAGTTCACATTATCTTACAATCTGTTTGTGCCATTAAATGATATTCTACTTTTGTACCAGACCAAAATACAACATTATACTTTTTACCAATCCAAATGACAAAATTCCGGTCACACCCTGAAATTTTGGCTGACTGTGGCAATTGCTGCAATGCTAAGAAGATAACACTATAAGAAAAACTGGAATAGAGAAATCTTCTAATATTGCAAGGCTATTGGTGCCCGCCAAAGGTTTCAACAAGCAAACATAGATTAATAGCAGCACAATTAAGTCCATAGCTAGATATCCACAGTCATATCATAACAACCCATACAATGTTCATAATGACATTTTATGTGCAATTAAAGATAATAAACGTAAGAAACTTTTCATTTCCTTTTCTATCTACATCATCCATCTCTCTTTGCCATTTCTAAGCAAAGTTCAGGCATTTGGTTCTAAACAAAGCAATAAACATATCAACGAGCCACAACTCAATAAGCACTCTCTATGCATACAATATTCATAGCATCCATGAAACTAAACTTTGAAAACAAGCTCCTGTGAAAACATAAAGAAATAACTCATTAAATGTTTGTCATAAATAATAGAATTTCTAATGAATCAACCAACTTGCAGAAAATTTATTGCAGTTCATTTGTCATTTCTCATAACTAGGTATAAAATTACATTGAGCCCTATGTGGAGGCTTAAAACCACAATTAGCCTTGTGGCAGGGCCCAACATCACATTTAACCTTGTGAAGGGGTCTAAAATCACATTTAACCCTATAATAGGGGTTTGAAATCACATTTAGCCTTGTAATGAGATTCAAAATTACATTTAGCCCTCCTTAAATTAATTTCAAGTTTGCTTTTTCACAATATGCTGCCTTAAGTATTGAAGCTCCTCATATATTATTGCTATCCTCCAATGGATGTTAATTATACAATGTTTCTCATGGAAAGCATTAGCAAAAATGGAAGCACTCAACAACAATAAGGTCTAGTCACACAATCATTAAATAATGAAATTAACATAATCATAGATCATGATGTGGGAAGCATGCAAAAGAAACCCCCATTGAGAAACATGCACCCATTACATTATCTTATATTTTCTAGTTGCAATACAATCCTCTGTCCACTATTTTGGTTTAATCTTATAAACTCTCAAACATTTAGCAAAGTAAATGTTTTAGGAACTCCTAAAAAGTACTTACCCTATGAGCTTACCCAAAGTTGATTTGGGGTACCCAACTTCACCTGGTGAGAGATACCAAAATCTTTTTGCTGGTCTTCCTCCTTGAGCCTCCTTTTTCTCTCTTAACCTTCTGTTGGTGACTTGCACTCACTCCTCTTGGGTGAGTTTTCTTTCTCTTTATGCACAGAGAAATTGCTGGTTCCTTTCTCTTGCACAAGCACCTTTCTCTCTTTATGTTTTTTCTTTGGTCTCTTCTTCCCTTCTCCTCCTAATATAGCTAAGCTATGGTGAAAATAAAACGAATCTCCTCTTACACAAAGATCCTTGATAGATTACAAACAAGGACAATCTTGTCCATGTCTAACATGTTGTTCGTGGAAATAGCATGGCAAAAACACACTCTAGAAGCTACTAGAGGGTAGATCAGTATACCATTCTCTGAATCAGTATGCTGATAAACCCTAAATCTGCTACTACAACATTTTTCGGTTTGCTGATCCTATTGTTGGTATATAAAAAATATGTTTAGGGTAGAGCTAGACATTTTTGGTATATCACCCAGTCATTTGGTATGCTGAAATCACCTAAAAATCTATTAGAGTAAAATTCAGCGTACCAATCTCTTTATCAATATACTGAAAAAAAGGTCAAAGATATTGGAAACTACTGGACTATTTTTTGATATGTCGATTGCCTAAAGCGGTACATTGAAAAATAGGAAAAAGCACCTAGAAACTATTGGAGAAAATTTTCAACATGTTGCTCCATTTGGCATGTTGATCTAGGGTAATGTCCTACTGGACCAAATTTTCAGTGTAATGCTCTTCCTGAACGGTATACTGATAAAATGGATAGAGTTTACCTAGGTAGAATTTGGCATACATATGAAAAATTCAGTATGTCAATTGATGCCCTAGGTCCTAACACAATCAGCACCCCTACCCCACAAATAATACTTTAAATAGAAAATTCTTAAAATTTCATATCATTACAATTCCCCTTAACAAAATACAATAATTCGAAGTAGATTTTTATTGCCTTTATCTCCTGCATAGCTTGAATCAAAAATGGTCTACACATTGAGATGGTGGTTCCTTTTATTGATTAGGCCATTGCCTAGGACTCTCTTTATATATGCAAGCACATGCAAAACACATTCCTAATGAATGACCCTTGCTTTCGGAATGAGTGGGAAATCATAGGAAATGATAAAAATTTTAATTATTATTTCCTATCATTTCATATGATTTCACACTAATTTTGAAAGTTCAAACATTACATAAGTTCATGCATAAATTGGGAGAGCAAGCTAAAACATAGGTGTTGTCAAGATTGGTAATTGTCAAGTAGATCAACTTATGAGCTAGAGGAATCATCTTAGGAAGGGTACTTTTAGGCTTGTAGCCTAGAAATCTTGTCTCCAGCAGTAAATCTAGAACATATTTCTTCTAAGATAATGCTACACTTCCTTTTAAATAGGCAAACTCAATGTTTAAGAAATACTATGATTTGCCCATGCCCTTAATATTAAAGTGCATCTTAAAATATTCCTTTGTCATCTAAATGTCTTTTGAATCACCACTTGTGTGCAGAATATTGTTAATGTAAACCATAACGATAACACTACTAGTTGGAGACCATTGATAGAAGGTCAAGTGATCAACAATACATCTCTTAAAACTACCCTGCTCAACAACTTTGTTGAACTTTTTGTGCCTAGTTTGGGGCTTTGCTTTAGTTTATAAATACCTTTGCTAGGTGGAAAACACAATCTTCTCCTCGAATAACATATCCAAAAGGTTTCTGCTGTAGCACTTAATCAAAGTCATCATAAGAATAATATTTTTAACATCTTGCCAATAAGCCTTCTAGGCTTCATTTAAATGAAGTTTAGTAGGTTAATTAGAGAGAAAGTCTCTACATAATCAACACCATACTTTTGTTTGAAACCTTGAGTAATAAGATGAGCATTGTACCCATCTATTAAGCTATCAAACTTATGCTTGACAGTGTATATTCATGTACAAGTGATTATACGGACATCTATAGGTTATGACACTTGTTTTCATGTGTCACGTAATGTAAGGGTAGACATCTCATTCATAGTGTCCTTCCAATGTAGGAGTAAGGCTTTTTGATAGTGTTTGAGAATATACTCAGACAAAAGAGAAAACAAAACTGCAAAAAAGGTGTTCAAGTGATTATATCAAATGAAATTGGAAAAAGGATGAAGTGTGTAGGTTCTTGCACCCTTCTTTAAAGCAATAGGTAGCTTACATGGCTTTAGTGGTGATTATGGAGGATTGGTAACAGATATCAAAGGTTGATTGGGCATAGAGGATGATTGTACTTGCTGTCAATAAATTGCTTCCATCTTTAAAAAGAAATTGAATGGAGGAACACTATCAATATGACCATAGACAAAATTAATGTAGGGTTGAGATTTATGGAAAATAACATTAGTAGACACCAAGTAATGTTTGGTAGGGGAATGATAAAGATTGTATTCTTGTGTCTAAGAGTAGCCAATAAAAACGCACTTTAAGGATTAAAGAGCCAACATGTTGAGATCAAAGGTCTTGAACATGGATGACATCTGCAAACCTCTTAAGAGGAAGCAAGAAGAGCTTAGTGTTGGAGTGAAAAGAGCATCTCACCTCTTAATGACATAGATGGCATCATGCTAATGAGATAGGATGCAATGAGTATTGCATCAAATCACAAGTATTTTTGAACATGCATTTAAATTGTAAGAGTATAGTCAACATTTTCATTCAATAAGTGTGCGTACAAATAGTTTGATGTATGATCCTTAAAGAACCACAAAGATTTAAAATATCAGTTTGAGTAAATTCTAAAGCATTATTAGTGTGAAGAAATTTAGGTATAATTGCAAAAGTGATTCTTGATTTCATGAAGAAATACTTTTAGTACATCTAAGATGTGATGGCAATCTTATAACAAATAAACCAACAAGCACAAGAGTAGATATTAATAATACAATATAGTATCTTTGACTATATGTAGAAGGAATATGAGTTGGAACCTAAATGTCAAAGTGGATTGACTCAAAACTTCGACTTGACACAAGACACAATTGACAAAGGTATCATGATAATGTTTATCTAGCTGACAACTTACAATCAAATGGTAAAACCGATACTCAGAGATTCTTATGAGATGAGTGACCAAGCCAAATGTGCTATAGAATAGACTAACTCAAATAAACTTTGACTTGACACAAGATGCAACTGTCAAAACTCAGAAGGTACCATAGTGATGCTCACCTAACTAATACAACTTACAATCAAACAGTAAAATTGATACCCAATAGAGAGAATGTTAACTTTTTATGTGTCACAAAATATAACGTTCAGTCATACAAGTTAGCTATGTAAGTTTTTGTGTTATCTCAAACCAATAGGTGTATTCTAGGTCTCTGTTTATGATCCAAGTCAATTATCATCCTCATATGCAATTCTTGAAAAACACAATGAAAGGCCAAAAAATCATGGAATAGAGTAACCATTTGGTAATGGCCTCAATAACATAAAATGCACAATCAAGAGTAAGTCGTGAAGAGGTTTGAACTACCCCTTCTCTAGAAACAAGGCATGTATGTCCATTAGCAATTAACATGGAGGTGATTTCAGATGAGTGGGTAAGATAGTAAAGAGCTTTTGTATACTTGGGTTGTAGGAGGCGTTCAAGTTAATTATCTAAGAACTGTCCTTAAAATTCAATAAAGCAATAATATCTGAGGATGTAATGGTACGGTCTGGCATCCCTTCAATTAAAGAAGTAAACTATACTCATCTAGAAACAAGGTGATTATCAAAGTACAGGTAGAAGTGGGAATAGCAAGTAAAGTAAACTAGGAAGAACTTGACACCTAAGTAGAGGCTTGTGCCTAGGAAGATGCGCCAAATTTCTTCCAACAGCAATTTGATTTATGATTGGTCTGACCATAGTGTTGACAAGGTTGAATTGTCTACAACCTCCTCCGTTTTGGCCATGACCTTGGGTAGTAGTCATGGCTGTTTGATTTCCAATTAGGACAAGTGCAGGAGAGGAAACCTACGACCTTTAGGAGAAGGTGACTTCGAGATTAGGAATGGTGTCACCAGCAAGTATTTGAGCCCAACTCGGGGTTGAGAGATCAAGATTTAGACTATGTAGGTAAGGTAGCCATGGCTAACTCATCTTTATACTAGCAATATACAGTGATATCAATAGCAAGAGGGTGATGAATGTCTAGCTTATCAAATAATGCACAAAATGGGTGGTAAAGTGATCTTGAACTGATTGAACTCCCTATTTGGAAATAAAAAACTGTTTATAAATATCTTGAATATATGTGTGATGTTTTTATCATGACCATAGTTTGTCTTCAAATTGTCTTATTTTCTTGGCTAGTTTGAGAAGTATATTCCAGGTAATGAATGGTTCAATACTATTGATCATCCATGACATAACAGCAGCATTAACACACCAGTTTTGATATGTGGAGTCTTTTGCATCAGGAGGGTTGGTGGCAACAACTGGTGTAAGGGGTGTAAGATGGTTGTTATAACAACTGGTGGCAACGACTCCCATGTTGGTGGCAACAACATAGGGCAGATAATGGAGAAAAATGAGTTCTGGCCAATGACAGGGTGTAACGGATGATGGTTTGATGATGTGGTGGCAACAACTGTTGGGGTGGGCTGGTTCTATCCAGTCCATCCTAAAAGGAAAAGGAAAAGGAAAAGGAAATTAATTATTGTTGGTGAAATTAAAAGAGGTAGAGGAAGACAAAAAACTTTTTAGATGGAAATAGTAAAAAAACTATTTAAAGTTATATAATTTAATGTAATATTTAGTTTTGGATAGAAATAAATGGTAGACAAAAATTCATGTAGCGACCCTATGTAGGGGGATGAAGGCATTGAATATTGTTATAGGCACTAGATACATAATTCTCACTAAAAAATAAGAACAAGTCTCATCTTGTGAAGAAGTTATAAGAAAGATGAGGTTAAGGAACAGTTAGAGAATTCACCCAAGACCCCAAACAACCAACAGCCAATAAATAGTTTATTTTAACCTATAATTTGTATGAATTTTGTTTCTCTAGATGATATTATATTAGGCTCTAGTTATATATTGCTGTTTTTGACAATTCTAGTTATATTGAGTTCTAATTTATGTTATCAAGATGTGCTGTGCTTTTTTCAGCCCAATTGAACTAGAACAGTCTATTTTGGAGGACATAAGGAATCGTGTGCAATTAAGTAGCCTGGCACTTCCATCTGTCAGCTTCTACACATTCCTTAATGCTTACAATAGGTCTGAATCCCTTAATATTTTTAAGCTGTATTCTAGCTTATGACATATTGTATGTTAACAATCCTAACTACTTTCTCTTTTACTTAAAGATTGAACTGTTCTACTATTTCTCATGATGGATCATTGGTTGCTGGTGGATTTTCAGATTCCTCATTGAAGGTTACATTATTATTTGATTACAGTTTGACATTTAATAGTGCCTTTTTTGCATAAATTTTGATGCTAATTTCTTGCTTTTCGTTGCTTAACAGGTTTGGGACATGTCAAAGATTGGTCAACAATCTTTCTCCTGTTAGTTTTTAGTCCACCTCCCCCCTATGGATGATTATTACCACATTTTCTTGATAGTATCATTATCTTTCTTTTTATTATTAATTTTGGGGCTGGTTAAATGCAAGGATTCAAATATAGATCCTGATCTGTCTTGATTTTTATTTTTTTGATACTGAAACATCATGTATTATTGAAACTACACTGGATTGAATGATCCATTGTCTAAGATCAGTGCTAGATCAATGAATTAGTAGATTTGATGAACTTTTTTAGTTGTAAGAATACTGATCATTTGATCTGTTGAAAGGATTGACTGATCCTTTGATGGGTTCTTTTGCTCTCCGCTAAGGGTGAGATCAATTTTCTGCCAAAGTTGTCGACAATTGTCGAAACCACTGCCAAAGGCTTCCTCACAGACCATCGAAACATCTTCTGACTACACAAAGCTTCGTTGGAAACTCTGTTGAAGACTAAGAACACGGAAATCCCTTAGAGTTTTCGATGGGGAAGGAAGCAAGCAAAGAAGGAAGAAGGATACAAAACACGTGAGTGGAAGAGAAAAAAAAGAAAGAAAAAGAAAAAGTGAAGAAAGAGAGAAGTGAAAAAAAAGAATAAAAATAAAAAAGAAAAAAGTGAGAAAATGGAAAATATTACATAAAAATTATATTTTAAAAAATAATAGAAGTATTATAAAATCACAAAAATATGATATTTTTTAAAATTATATTTGGTTATGAACAACGTTCCTCTTTTATATATCTATTCTATTCTTACAAACTTCTATTTTTTATTTTTTAATTAATTCAAGTGAGGTTTTATTAAAAATTAACTATACTTTAAAAATAAAAAATTATAATTTATTCTAAAATCGTATAATCCATAAATTTTTTAATTATAAAGATTATGGAATACATGTGGCTGTTGTATCATGTTTAATCGACATTTTATGTATGATAATCATATAGAAAATTTATTTAAATGTTTTTATACATTTATCATTTCTTGCTTCATATTATTTTCGAGTTTTAAATTGAAATTTGAAAGTTTTAAACCGTTTCTTTGAAAGTATTGAGTTTCCTCCAAAATGATCTTCGATCCTCAATGCATTTCCCTTTTTCGAATGACTAATTCTTGATACGATATTGATATTTAAAACCTTGATTAAATGGTCATCAATGTTTGTTAGGGTTAGGGTTTTAATATTGGTGTTGGTTGGAGTATTGGTGTATCAAAAAAATAAGACTTTGACTATTGATGGACATTTCAATGAGGATTAGACAAAGTCATAGAAACATTGAATTTGAAGGAAAAACTTTGTATTTTGACTTGAAACTCCAAGATAAAATAAAAATATTTAAAAATAATTTGAATTTAGTTTTTAGAAAATTGTATCGAAAAAATATCACAATTCCTTATCTCAATTAAAATTTTGATAGTATTTTTTTGATAATAGCAATTTTTGTGTCCCCCTGGATTTGAATTCTGGTTAGAGTTATAGTGTCATTGCTAATGAACTAAACTATTGCAATTGATTAATTTTGATAACATTGTAAATACACTCTGTATGCATTGGCCCTTGACATCTGCATGTAGGCTCAAGTAGTAATCGCTTCCTTGAATCTCACTGATGAGTTACTTAAAACTCTTGATGCATGGCCACCGTTTCTGTTCAGGACTATTAGGTTAGGGAAATTCTTCATTTCCATTGCATTCATGCTTTCAGGACTACTGCTTCAGATCTTTTAGAGGTAGATCTGTTTTTTTGGAGGACAGTTCAGTGCTAGTTTTGTACCACAAGTCTGCTGATTTCATTTGAATTTTTTTGTCATCTGATATGTGAAATCCATGGTCATGCTGTTCCATTATATGCTTCAGTTATATATCTGATGCTTCAGATTGCCTTTTTAGTTTTTACTTGGCATCAGATCTTGTTTGACCAATATAGTAGGATTGTTATTCATTCATCAACAATGGCATTGTGTTGACCCTCTATTACTACTTATTGTCAGGAATTATGTTATATTTGACTTGCCCATTGTTTTTTTTTACTGAAATGTGTTTAAGCAGCTTTGTGATGGTGAATGGAAATGTGTTTAAGGTCCCCATTTTTTCTGTTGTCAATAATGTGTTTCTTACGCAGTATTATGTAAGCTATGAGATTTTTCTTGTTATTTATAGTGATTGTAGAAACTTTGAAGTTGCAATATTGTTGATTTTTTCATATGGTAAATAATATTTTCAGCAATTGTGCAAGGAGAAAATGGAAATGCTTCTTCATTAGTACCAGAAGAGGGGAAACAATCTTGCACTGTTTTCCGTGGGCACAGTGGACCTGTTTATTCTTCTACATTTAGCCCTTGTGGAGATTATATCCTCTCATCTTCAGCTGATTCAACTAGTACTTCTCTGATCTTCGATGCCATGCTATGTTCTTTTATTAGCTATGTTTGCAGAAATCATTTGCCAGCATTATACTTTGTTGCAGTTCGTTTGTGGACTACTAAGTTGAATGCAAATCTTGTATGTTACAAAGGACACAACTATCCAATTTGGGATGTCCAGGTAATCTTTTCCATAGAACTTTGCTTTTTAGTCCATGCTTTGTTTTCTGGTAGTATTTTCTTCATAAGTTTTAGGCATCTTTTCAACCATGCAAACATAAATATGGCTGCTTCTGTTTAAGCAGAATAAACATACACCTTTCTTTTAACTTAACACTTTAGAATTGTAAGGGTGGTGAACTGCCATCTTCTCCTTTACATGTGACATGGTGGGCTTTGAGAAGAAAAAAAGGTGAAAAGGAATGGAGTTGTCATTTGATCTAATTCTAAAGGTAAATTAATAAAAACTTATATGCAAATGAAAGTGGAGTCTCCTAAACCATTAAGTAGATTAGTTGTGATCCAAGTGAACCAGAAGAGGGAGTAAGCACTTTGGATATATACAAGAAAGGTGTTAGACATGCTTGCATGCTCGAATAACTTAGTCTCTTAGGTCATGCAGATTTAGTGCGTGCAAGCCCTAGGCACACGTGTAGTGTTGTGACCCAAGTGTGAAAATATGGGAAATGAAATGGAGTGGGTAATGTTTACCCACTTGGGATGAAGTTAAGGCAAGAGAGACATAGGCATTACTTGCCTAAGGAGATAAGAGGGAAAAGAGGAGACGAGAAGATTTGATAGACCTAGCCTAAGAAGGAAGAGATGAGAGAGAGAGTTGGTCGTCTATCTTAACCTGAAGCTAAGTGATGTGTCCAAAATTGTGTTGTTGAGTAAAGGTTGATTTGCTATTTGCAAATGAAAAGAAAAAACATGAACATAATAAAGCATGAACACAAGCTTAAAGGCGAAGTATATTTTGAAGTTTAAGAGTTTTATGATGTTGTATTTAGATGATTATGCAGGATTAATTTAAGTTGTATGCTATTCAAGGATGTACTTGGTGTCTTGAGTTAAGAGGAGAGGACAGGCTAAATAAGGCTTTGGATGAAGAGAGAGGAAAAGGAGAGAGGGTAGCCCTTTGGATGGAAATGGGAGACGAGAGGCTTGAGCTATGACTTAAGGTACTGGTGTGGTGCCTTAATGTGTCATATAACTGAGGAAGAGAGATGACAGTAGCACTTCCACAAGAAGGATGAGAGAAAGGGTTCAAGTTGCTTCGGAAAAGATGAGAGAGCTAGATAAATTAAGGAAAAGGAAGGTCTGTGTGTGTAAACGCCTGGTGCTTTTTTACCTTTGGTGTTTTGATGTTTGATTAAGGTATATTAGTTATGAAGGGTGAAGATGTGTAAGAAAATATTGAGAGTGAAATGCATGCTAATGTGGCATTTAAAGCAAGAGATACCTATAATCATGATGAATAAGGAATAAGGGAGTATGGACATTCATTTGATGATAACAATCTTGTTAGATTGTTAGGTTATTGGGTTATTGGGTTATTGGATACTTCAGGATTCATTTAAGGATCCATATCTAAACCCATTTAACCTATATATATGTAATGAAGTTATATTGAAATATAGTTTTTACAGAAAACCCAGATTTCTAGGGTTTCGTTCCACCTTCTTCCACTTGGTATCAGAGCAGCCGATCGTCTGCCGACCGCGTCCCTGCCGCCGATCGTCACCTCTAGGCGTGCATGACCCGCGCACGCGCGTGTTCCATGTGCGTGTCCCTGTGCGCGCGTCCCTGTGCGCGCGTTCCTGTGCACGCGTCCATGTGCGCGACCCGCGCACGAGCACGTCCCAGTTGCTCACCCTTAGCATTGTCGCCAGGCCCCTTGATCTCTGGCCACTTGTATCCACTGGGGAACAGAGTGTGCGCTGGCTGGATTCTGCTGTGTACTGTGCAAAACTGGTCTGCCTTCTGGATGGATGCTACACTGTCAAATAGGTGTGGGTCTTCCTTAGGGCAAATGCCTTAAAGGTCTGTTCAATTTTTTTTATCTTGCTGTCCCGAGTCTGCTTGGTCCACTGCAGACTCGGCTTCATCATCTTTGGTCTGCTTGGTCCACCGCAGACCTACCAATGGCCAGTTCCTCAACTCCAAGGAGTGGTGACCTCCTTGTTTGGAGTTTCCCTGGCATTTCACAAAAATTAAATGGGTCAAATTACATACTTTGGGCGCAAAACTTTGAAAATGTTGTGATAGCTTTCCGTCAGGAGCATCATTTGTATTAGCCTCCTCCTGGTGTGAAAGATCCGCAATACAGAGACTAGCTGGCTGATGATGCCGCTATCATCACTTGGATGGTCTCAAGTATGGATAACTCTGTTGCCAATGGAGTATCCATGCTTAGACCTGCCAATGTTCTATTGGATACTGTTCGCCACATATATGGTAATGATAAGAACATATCGAAGACTTTTTCGGTCTATGAGAGTTTACTTCAGATTAGACAGGGTGACAGTTCCGTTCAACAATTGTTCAGTACTCTTCGAGGATTGATGAACGAGCTTAATGTTTATCAACCTCCCACCTCCAATATCCGTGTGTTCCAGTGCTACCGGGAGGAGCTTGCAGTTGTTGTGTTCCTTGCTGCTCTTAACCCAGATGTTGCGTCTCAGATTCGCGGATCCATTCTTAGTGCTGAGCACATGTCGAGCCTAGATGAGGCCTTTGGCAAGGCTCTACGTGTTGCTACTGGCTTATCTGAACCTCATGTTGCTGACCCATCCGCTTTGGTTGCCTCCCGTGGTCGTAGTGGACGTGGGGATAGATCACGACCCAAATGCCAGTGGTGTGGCAAATTAGGTCACAAGAGTGAGAAGTGCTGGGAAAAGTTTTCACACTTAAAACTTCAATTTGCTCATGCCGCCACTTTCGAGCCACAAATTGCTCCTTCAGTTTCTTCAGGATCTACAATTGTCATTTTATCTCAGGAAGATTATGCTCGTCTTCTTCAGGGACAGGGACAAACTCTTACTGCCATGATAGCACAGGCCCCGCTTCGTCATTCAGGTATATAATCTTTTGAGGCCTTGATTGCTTCTGCAGGTGATTCTTGGGTCAAACTCTGGCGCCACTACCCATGTTTCAGGTACTTCTACCTTGTTTGAGAAATTTTGTGCTCTTCTTGATCACACATCTATTATTATTGCCAATGGTCGCTCGTGTTCTGTATCTGGACAGGGGGAGATTCAAGTCTCCTCGCAGATACGGCTAAACGACGTCCTATATGTGCCAAATTTTTCCTTTAACCTAATATCCATTAGCGCCATCACCTTCCAGTTACAATGCTTTGTGACCTTTTTCCCTTTTCATGTTGTTTTTCAGGACCTTCATACGGGGAAGAGGATTGGTTTGGGGCGTAAGTCCTCAACTTCTGGAACTTATGTGTTAGTTCAGGATCGTATTCTGAGAGGATTGGCTACTGGGATAGATAGTTCTGATCCCTCCTTTCTATGGCATTGTCGGCTTGGACACCCTTCACATCAAAAGCTGTGTCAAACCCTTCCTTGGATTTCTGTTTCTTCTTTTCAATGTGAGTCTTGTCAGCTTGGGAAGCACCATCGTGCAACCTTTAAGCGTCTTCGTCTTGCATCTCCTACTAGCATTTTTGATATTATTCACTGTGATATCTGAGGCCCTAGTCGTGTCGTGTCTGTTGGAGGGCACAGGTACTATGTTGTGTTTGTGGATGATTACTCTCGTGTCTCGTGGACTTATCTATTAAAGTCCCGTAAAGATGTTCTTGATGTATTCAAAATTTTTTTGGCTGAAATAAAAAATCAATTTGCCATTTTACCCAAAGTCTTGCACATAGATAATGCTCTTGAGTTCCTTAGTCAGGATTTTCAGGCTATTTGTACCTCCTCTGGAATTATTCACCAGACTACCTGCCCTCATACTTCTCAACAAAATGGGGTTGCTGAACGCAAACATCGTCATATCTTGGATGTTGCTTGCACTCTTATAGCTCACATGAAGGTTCCCCATTATCTTTGGTCTGATGCTGTTCTTACTTCCGTTTTCTTGATCAATCGTATGCCTTCAACTCCCTTAGGAGAGGCTGTTCCTTTTTCTCGTCTGTTCCCTAATTGCGATTTTTTTCCCATACCTCTTAGAGTTTTTGGTTGTGTGGCGTTTGTCCACGACCACACGCCTGGTCTTGACAAGCTATCCCCTCATGCCATCAAGTGTGTCTTTGTTGGTTATTCTCATCGTCAAAAGGGGTATTGGCTATATCATCCTCCAACCCAACGCTATTATGCCTCCATGGATTTTACCTTTTTTGAGTCTTAGTTTTACTTCTCTGATGAATCACCACTCTCCACCAACTTGCTGTCTGATACACCTGAACTCTCACCCCTTCACATTCCATTGCCTACTACCTTCACACATCCTGTTGAGGACTCCTCTCAGTCTAATACCTTGCAGGTTTACTGCCGACGAACACATACTCCTCCAGTTGAGAACTCGTCCTCCGCCTCTGATCCGGTTGCAGGTTCTCCTCTTACGGTACCACCTTCTCTTCTTGCTGATAATGACCTTCCTATTGCCTTACGTAAAGGAACTCGCTCATGCACTCAACATCCTTTATCTCATGTTGTATCCTATGCTAGCTGTCCTTCTGACTCTCGTGCTTTTGCTCTAGCCATCTCTGACGAGTCTATACCTAGGGATTATCAAGAAGCTTTTCAGGTTCCTCATTGGAAGGCTGCCATGGATGAGGAGATGGGTGCCCTTCTCTCTCGTGGCACATGGGAGCTTGTTTCATGTCCCCCTGGGAGGAATGTGGTCTCCTGCAGGTGGGTGTTTACCATCAAGCGTCGGCTCGATGGCTCTATTGAGCGTTACAAGGCGCGTTTAGTTGCTCGTGGCTTCACTCAGGAGTACGGCGTTGACTATTCTGAGACTCTCTCGCCAGTGGCACACTTGGACTCCATTCGTGTTATTTTCTCTTTGGCCGTCAATTCTTCCTGGCCATTGGTTTAGCTGGATGTCAAGAATGTATTCTTGTATGATGATCTTGATGAGTAGGTTTATATGAAGCAACCTCCTAGATATATTTCTTAGGGGGAGACACGTGTCTGTGATCTTCACAAGGCCATTTATGGTCTCAAGCAAAGTCCCAAGGCCTGGTTTGAGACCTTCTGCAGAGTTATGTGGAGTGATGATTTTCATAGTTGTAGAGTGGATCACTCTATCTTTGTCAAACACACTACTCATGAGGTTATCATCCTTGTCGTATATGTGGATGATATGTTATTGACTGGTAGTAATACCCAGGGCATTGAAGATACTAAGCTTTTTCTGCGTGGACACTTTACCACCAAAGATATCGGCACTCCTCGTTACTTCCTAGGCATTGAATTGGTGCATTCAGATGAGACCATGTCGCTGTCTCAAAGGAAATATGCCTTGGATCTACTCAAAGAAACTGGGCGTGAAGGTTGTAAACCAGAGGAGACTCCCATTGAACAGACTCACTCTTTATGGGATACTGAATCCCCCTTGTTTGATGATCCAGGTAGATATAGGAGACTTGTTGGGAAACTTATCTACCTGACTGTCACCAGACCTGATATATCTTACACAGTTAACTTATTGAGTCAGTTTATGCACTCTCCCAGGGAGGTTCATTGGCGAGGAGTCCTTCGCTTGCTGGCATATATTAAACGTACTCCAGGAAAATGCCTTCTGTATAAGAAGCATAGTCATGTTGGTATTGAAGGCTATTCTGATGTTAGCTATGCAGGAGACAGAAACAGTAGGAAGTCCACTTCCGGTTGGTTGACTTTCGTTAGGGGTAATCTTGTTACTTGGAGGAGCAAGAAACAGAATGTGATTGCAAAATCCAGTGTCGAAGCAGAATACAGAAGTATGTCAAATACATCAGCTGAGCTTGTGTGGCTCAAGGCGTTACTGTTTGAACTTGGAGTTGATCATACCAGTCTAATGCCAATGTACTGTGATAATCAGGCTGCCATACATATTGCATCCAACCCCATGTTTCATGAGAGAACCAAACATGTGGAGGTAGATTGTCACTTCATTCGGGATAATGTTCAAAAGAAAGTCATATTTACACCCTTTGTCAAGTCTAAAGATCAAGTGGCAGATATTCTCACCAAAGGGTTGAATGCTATTCCTTTTAAAAGATTGTGTTGTAAGCTAGACATGTGTGATATGTATATGCCCTAGTTTAATGGGGAGTGTTAGATTGTTAGGTTATTGAGTTATTGGATACTTCAGAATCCATTTAAGGATCTATATCTAAACCCATTTAGCCTATATATATGTAATGAAATTATATTGAAATATAGTTTTTACAGAAAACCCAGATTTCTAGGGTTTCACATTCCACCTTCTTCCATTTGATGATAACAATCTAACCAGTAAATGATTATGTGAATTGAACATGAGTGCATGCTACCATTTTATGATGTAGTATCGTGCCAAATGATCATGCCTAGAATTTGTGTATGAGTCATGTGCTCTATACGTTCAAAGCATGAAAAATGGTTGTGTTCATTTATGATGACATAAGGCTATATAAGACCTTGTAATGAACTAGTCTCAATTATTCAAGAATGCTTAATCACATACATCCAACATTAATGATGCATGATGATCAAGATGCATTATGGAGGAAATATGATCAAAATTATGTAAGTTGATGCATGTTAGTCCACTTGGCAAATTGACGTATGCATGTTGGTTGTTCATGGCATGGTAAATTTATGCTAACGATGATAATAACTAAGCATGCTACCATGATCAACCAACACAAGAAGTAAGGATACAAATTAGCACAAACATATGCTAAACAAGCTAACCACCCACATAAATCTTGTCCCTGTAAGAAAAATTGAGAAATAAGATATGCAATATAGCCAAAACTTCTCTTGTTGGTCCTTCCATCAACCAAGTGCTACATGTCTCCCTAAGTAGGATGCTACTGTAGTTAAGTAAAAAAAAAACTGTAGTTAAGTATTTGTAGATTCCGTCCCTACTTACATTCCTTCAATCATGATAACCATGGAAGTGATTAAATCACATGCACATTCGCTACATACATACATTTGCACACAAGGAGCAATGACATTCACATGGGTTAGTCATATTGAGTTTGTCATATACATAAATCTAACACTGGTTAGTGCCTTAGGGTAAGTTAAGTACACATCCAAATAATAATTTTGGGTTTATGCACGTAATAACTAAAAGGAGAAAAATGATACGCTGAAAATAGAAAGTAAATAAGAGGCTATGATTATGCAAAGTAGTATAGTTAATAGCAATATCATTTATCCATCAAAACAGAATGATAATGTGCAGTTTTACAGTCCTAAACATTAATGAATGAGATGTCATGCTTGGGACAAAAATGTGAATGAATACAGCACGAAATAAGCATGAAAACAGGTAGATAATGTGCAGTTTAGGACACAACCATGAAGAAATGAGATGCCATGGTTGCATTTGGAGAAAAGGATAAACAACCACATGAAAAGCCATCCAAACAGAAGTATAAAGTGCAGTTTGGGTCATATTCATGAAAAACAAGATGATACGATAACAACATCAAACATGGCGGAAAATCATATTGATTACCGATCAAATGAGCAGTTATGACCTTTTCATGGGAAAACAAAATGATATGGTAACAGTGGCACATATGGGATAAAACCTCATCAAATATATAAGTGAAAACACGTACATTTCATGACCTTGTCATGGGAAAACGAAATGATGTGGTAACAGCAGCAAATATAGGACAAAACTACTTAAAAACCTCATTAAACAGAGGTGAAAATGTGCAGATTTGATGACCTTTTCATGAGAAAACGAAATGATAGATATTAGAAACAAATATGGGAGAAAACCTCATCAAACAGAAGTGAAAATGTGCTGGTTTCATGGCCTTTTCATGAGAAAACGAAATGATATGATAGCAGCAGCACATATGGGGGAAAACCACATTTAAATCTCATCAAACAGAAGTGAAAACGTGCAGGTTTCATGGCCTTTTCAAGAGAAAACGAAATGATATGATAACAGCAACAAATATGGAAGAAAACCACATCAATATCTCATCGAACATAGGTGAACATGTGTATATTTCAGGGCAAAAGGGCAGCTTGGGTTAAGACAATCAGGTCTGGATTGCATCATGGCTCTAAATAACAAAAGCAGAAAGGAGAGAGTCATATGCCTGCACATTGGAGTACGATGACGAGCTTGGTGTTTGAAGACTTGGTGGGTTTTCATGTTCAAACCTGCAGTGACTTGCAGTTGGACGTCTGACTTAGGGACTATTGGTGGCATGAGTTACTAGTGGATAGTCGCTTGGCTAGAGGGAGGAGAAAGTGCATCGATTACAAGGGTGTGAGACAAGGAGGGGAGGACATGGTGGCTTTAAGGAGGATGCTCCAAAGATTACATTTCATACTTGATATGGTCATGACTCATGAGTTTCTAGTTATGTCTTGTAGCCTTACTATGCTTGACTTGCATTTATGGATTTAATGAATAAAAATTTCAAGCCATTCTTTGATTAGTTCATAATAGTGTTTATTGATAATATCTTGATTTGCTTTTGAAGTGAATCGGAACATGAAGAACATTTGACGAAAGTTTTGCAGGTGCTTCAAGAGAAGTTATATGTTAAATTTAATAAATGTGAATTTTAGTTAGGATAATGTGTCATTCATGGGACATGTGATTTCTAAGGATGGGATCTCAGTAGACTTGGAAAAGAGAAGTCATTAGCACTTGGAGTTAGTTGACCTCAGTATCAGATGCATGGAATTTTTTGGGTTTAATAAGATATTACAGAAAATTTGTAGAGGGATTTTCTCGAATTACCAAGCTAATGAACGTGCTAACCAAAAAATGGGGATTGAAATGGACTGAAGAATGTAACTAGAGTTTTGAGGAGTTGAAGTAAAGATTAGTTGCCACCTCCATCCTCACCATTCCTAAGCTAAATGAAGGCTTCACTATTTCTAGCATTGTGTCATTCCGTATGCATTGAGGTAGTTGAAGTTGTACAAAACGAATTATTCAACTCATGATTTGGATTTAGTTGTAATTTTTACACTTTATGGAGACAGAGTTCTGTATGAAGATTTTCATAGATCATAAGAATCTTAAGTATATTTTCACTTAAAAGGAATTAAATTTGAGGTAGAGAAGGTGACTTGAGGTACTTCAAGATTATAATTGGACTATTAACTACCACATTGGTAAGGTGAGTGTGGTGGCAAATGTTTTGAGCAGAAAGTCATTTAAAAACTTGGTTGCAATGCTTACTCAACAAAAGTACATTCTAGAAGAGACTTAGATTGGTAGAGGATAGAGATTTGCCTATCGAGTCATTAAGCTATGATAGCGAGTATTTGAGTAGTGCCCACATTAATACAAAAAATTGATAGGCAGCTGAATGATGCCCAATTGCAGAGGATGAAGGAGGAGGTAGAGTAGGGATCCCAAGCAGATTTCAGAATTCATAATGATGGCTCAATATGCCTTTGTGATAGGCTGTGCATTCTAGATGATATAGAACTTAAAAGATAAATCATGGATAGGGTGCACAGTATAGAATATTCAGTGCATCCTAGCAGCACAAAGATGTAGAGATTTGAAAGGAAATTTCTAGTGGAGCAATATGAAGCAGTGAGCTTCCATTTAGTTATTCTTCATGTTACACTTTACAAGCCTAAGAAAGAACCAATGTGCAAGATTGGAGAAGAAACCACCACAAGGAAAACAATTAGTAGCAATATAATCATATCTATAAATAAGCAAAAAGAATCCATTAAAATCTCAACAATGAAACAATATTAGAACTACAAAATTTACATCATAAACTGACAATATGCATATATTGCCTATGATCAAGGCATACTACGCAATCTATAATATCTCCGTGTTCAAGGGTTCACATTTGTGAATCCAGAAAAATAACATGCCCTGACATTCTTGGGTAAATCAAAGAACATCACAAATTCACAACTAAATAGTAACAAATTTATTTTGGATGATATTCTTCAAAATACTTTCTTAATGGCTAAATTATTCTCCAAGCTTGGAACATAACTCCACCTAAGAAGAAAAGCCCCAAATCTCGACCAAATCTTCTCCCTCTTGGGGCTTCCTCACCTCTAGCTGGTAGCCTCCATGTCCCTTCTTTCCCCTTCCACACACCACTGGACAGCAGCACTCCCCTTTTTCTCCCTCACTTCCACTTGTGTGAATTACGTCAAATCTCTTCCTCTTCCACTCTCTTGAACTTTCACAAAGAAAAGAAAATAATCTCTTCTCTCTTCATCCAGTAAGGTCGGCACCTCATCCTTATCTCTTTTTTTATACAAAGGTCCCCAAACAATCATTTATTTATAACTTATTTTTTTATTTCGTTATTATCTTATTTGATAGTATTATTATCATTATTATTTTTCCACGTATCAAACAGATGATCATAGATCACATTCTATTTGAAAATGTTTCAAAGTCTGAAAGAACTGTTTTGGCAATTGTCACTTTTGACTTATATGGGAGTTGTCTAGTGCATATATCTTTAATGTCTCTAAAGTTTTGTTTTCAAGGTCTTTGTTATGACTATATAGCTTGTTAAAGAGATTTGTTGTGCGGTCATTTTGCAGTTTAGTCCTGTGGGCCACTACTTTGCCAGTGCTTCACATGACCGTACTGCTAGGATTTGGTCAATGGACAGAATTCAGCCCTTGAGAATAATGGCTGGACATCTATCTGATGTTGATGTGAGTTTTCTGTTAACTTCCATTTTTCTGTTTACAGCTTGAAAAATTCACAATGGAAACATATTTTCATTTTTGTGCCATTTATTAAATTTCTCCATGTGTTTAAATTTAGAAATGGGTGTGACATTGTAATGGCTTGTGTGAGAATACATATTCCATTTGTCACTTGAGATTTCCACAAGCTAAACGCCTAAATGTTTCATTCACATTTTAAAATGCTCTTATGATGAAGTGTAAAAGAACAGAATAGTGGCTTGTAGACTGCAGATTTTGACTTTTGGATGTTCTATACTTGCCGTGATTTCAGTTCCTTTCTGGTTATTATTCTTCAAATCATTTCATTATCAACTATCAACCTGTGGCTCTGGAAATCTTGCCTGGCATCATGTTGGAATAGCTATGTTTACAAATCGTCACCTATAGGGGTTAATTGGAAGATAAATTCCTCTTGTATCTACGTATATTATGCTTCTTTTGTAAAGTTGAACCCTTTGTGCATTCTGTTCATTTATGTTGTGAGTGCATTGAAAAGACTTCTCAATCATGTTGTAGAATGCTTTTATGCTGCTAAGGATGGGCATCACATAAATATTCAGATATGGAGATTTAGAAGAAATATTGTTTTTAGTCAAGAATAAGAGAAGATAATCTTAAATGGTTTGCTCATATCCATGGAAGACAAGTGGATGTTCTTGTAAGGTCAGAAGAATCAACTAACGTAGGCAAAACTAAAAGAGACAGAGGGAGACCAAAATTAATGGATAGCAAACAAATTTAAAATTATAATTTAATGGAAGATTTAGTAATGGATAGAAATGAAAAAAAAGATTCATGTGGCTGATCCCAAATATTGAAATTAAGGTGTTGATTGATTATTGTTGTTGTAGTCAAGAGCTTGATTTCAGAACTTTTAGTCATACATATGGATCTTATTAGCTTGTTTTTGGACAGTATTCATGGAGTCCATGACTTTTACTCTTGAATTCTTGTATGACAAGTATTCATTATATATTTATGCTTTCTACCTTGGGTCCTACATTTCAGTGTGTGCAGTGGCATGTGAATTGCAACTACATTGCAACGGGTTCCAGTGACAAGACAGTTAGATTATGGGATGTACAGAGTGGGGAGTGTGTTCGTATTTTTATTGGACATAGGAGCATGGTATTGTCCTTGGCCATGTCTCCTAATGGAAGGTACATGGCATCTGGTGATGAAGATGGGACTATTATGATGTGGGATCTTTCTAGTGGTCGTTGCATTTCACCTTTAACAGGGCACACATCATGTGTATGGACCCTTGCATTCAGGTTATTTTCTTTTGATTCCTTCCATGCCTACTTTGCAATTACATTTACTCTCTTTGGATAATGGTAGGAAAAATTTTGGTTGTGGATGACAGTGTTTTAGTAAAATTTACCACTTAATGCACTTTGAAAGAAAAATGAATTGAAAAACATGCACAATTTGTTTATAGCTATTCATTAGTTTATTTACATAAAGAAGAATCTTACCTATTCAAACCAAAGATGAGAGAGATGATGATTTTATATTGTTTTGTTTGAGCCTACACTTAGTCATTCATGTGCCATCGTGTCATGTGTCTCATGTTTCACAAGGTTCCACTATTTATCTCCCTTTCATAGATCAAGACAACCTTCTTTCTTGGTTCCGTTTTACACTTGAGAGCAATGGAGAATGAGAGTACAAGGATTTTCTTGTACTTCAGTGGACGAAAATACAAGAAAATAAACAAATTTGTAATGTGATTATGGTAAAAATGATCTACCAAAGATCTATTTATGGATATACAAAAGAATCATGTAAAATACAATAAAAAGTAACTATTGCTTAATTAATAAACTAAAATTGTTTGGTGTGACCGTCCAATCAGATTTCTGTTGGCTTTATACACTACAACAAACATCCATTTTGAACGTCTGAGATTGAATAATTCTGTCATCCAAAAGCCTTCCATCGGATGTCTAGATTGATTTCTGTTCATGATCACACTGCACTTGGACATTTGGATAGAGGCCTGTCTCTATCTCCGGTGCTCATGAATCTCCTCATTGGACATCCAGATGGATGTCTGGTTTTTTGTATTAATTGGAAATAGAGATGTTCTGTATAATGGCTAATTCTACAATTTTAGCGACAACTTTCTTCATTCCAACAATCAAAACGCCATGTTTATGATTACAATCTATATTTTACCACCTGTCATAAACTTTATACTCATCAAAAACGAAATGTTTCTCTAGCACACTTCATGGTCCAAAATGTATTTAATTTCATAATTTTTGGCATATTTTTGCCATTGTATAAACTCTATGGCTAGCATTCGAAATTTAGTCTAGTAAAACATAGACTTCCATTGAAGGCATAATGCAGAATTAGTTTTGAAAAATTAAAGATCTTATTCTTTTTAGGAAGTGACTTTCATACATAACGTTAGTTTATTTTTATTTGGAATGAAAATTAGTGCCTGCAGCCATATGGCGTGCTTACATTCATATAATGTTCATAGTTCGTTCTAATGCCATTTGCTGGGGACGTTGCCAATGTAATAAAACATTGAACAATGATGACATTAAATGTTAATCTTTCTTTGTGACCTTAAATCAGCAATACAAGTTGCATTAGTAGCAATAAAAAAGTTGCATTAGTAGCTTGCAATTTTCATTCTGGAATATGAGAAAATTCCTTTTTCTTTAAAGTAATAATGTTTCTACATTTCTATATTGCTAGAAAAATGAAATCATCAAGATCATTGACTATATATTGATCCGTTTATTCCGTAATCTTGGACCATTTGACCTTTGTTTTGATGAAGGCAATTGCCTGCAAGTAATTGCTTGAAAGTTTTGTGCTTAATCGTCAAATTTTTTTATAGGAACCACATGTATGATTTTGGGTTTCTTATTGATCTATTGTCCTTTTCTCGGTTATGACATCACGTTTTCTAATGATTTTTTGATTCTTTTGTTATAGCTATGAGGGAACTCTTCTTGCTTCTGGATCTGCCGACTGCACCGTGAAACTATGGGATGTTTCTGCAAGTGCAAAGGCAACAAGAGTTGAAGAGACGTAAGCCGACACATTTGTTAATGTTGATGATGAACACACTTGAGAGTTGAGGTCCGATGCTAATATTTGATTTCATTCGATCAGGAAAACTGGAGGCACAAATCGGCTTAGATTTCTAAAGACTATGCCCACTAAATATTCTCCGGTTTATGCACTTCGGGTATCAAAGTTTTTGTAGTAGTACAATTCTTTAGTAAATAAAGCACCGAATTTATCTGTATTTGTTGTACGTTCCTTCACCTTCTCATCCTTGTCTGCCTGCAGTTTTCTCGGAGGAATCTCCTGTTTGCAGCTGGAGTGTTTTCGAAAGATGTTTTGAAAACACAAAAAGCGTAACTGGTATCATGGAAGAAATTCGACCGAATCCTGTTAATAATACATATTTCAATTGATCGTGGTGTTGGTCATTCATTTATTCTGCCATTGTCGTCTTGCGTGCAATGTCTTTTTTCTTCTTCTGGTATATAACTTTTATGGAATGCTGCCAACTTGCTAATTGTCGAGTCAGTACAAAGTTCTCTGGTATAGGCCAATACAGATTGTATGTATTGAACAATCGGTTTCCGTGGTCTCAGCTAGTGAAATGATCATAATTTAGGCAGTCCAGTATACATGACGATATTGGTTCACCCAGAGTTATTGTTTGAGTTTTGCTGGTTATTGTTTTTGTATTGCCGTGTTGTTATTCGGATTCTATCTATTTGTATCATACACTACTGAAATGTAATCTAAAAAAGGAACTGAAACGTTCACCATTGTACTTCACCGGCCATGTGCTTTGCCCTGCTTCATTTTCGGGGTTTTTTGACTTCCTGTTAAACTTGGCATCATGTGTTTGTTTCTAGAAATGCTCCAAGTCGTTGATCTTGTAAATAGTCATTTTCTAACAGGCATTGCAAGTTTCGGAGGATTACTTGAAGACCAACTTAAATTTGATTGGTGATACGGATCATTAAATAGTGCTGCTGGCAATACCATTAACATGAATGTAAGGCTGGCTCTTTTTTCGTTCTTCTCATTAAAAATATTCTCAATATATTGTATATCATGCAAAATATAGTATTTTCTGCATATCCTCAATTAAGAAAAAAATTATCTTTTATACTCTTGGTTAATTAACTTTAATGGATAAACATTTTAGTCCTTTTAATAATGTGTGAAATGATGATAACACATTTGCTTACTTAACCTTTGAAAATATCTCTAATCTATATTGTTAGATAGGGTTTTTGAGAGGAATGAGCTCGGGTTAGAGGATTTATCAATAAGCTTTCTATTGGAGATGGGATAGGTTTTTCTTTTTGCAATACAAGTTAAGATTGAACCATATGTTAGAAGAAAAGGTTCAATGGTAGGTAAGTATGACAGAGACGCAAGCGTCTTTAACCATAGGTCACAGGGTGGTATAAAAACGTTGCATTTTTTATTAAAGATACATAAGAAAATATAATAACTTGAAAGATACATAAAATGTCAAGAACGTGGATGATGGAAAAGAAGAAGCGATTGAGAACACCAAAGGTAGCTTTGGGCAACAATAGTGCAAAATGAAATCTGTTTTCTGCAAAGGTATCTTTGAAACTTGATGATCCCATTTGTTTCTATTTTGTTCTTTTTTGAAAATTCTACGTATTGCCCTTGTTGAGCTTATTAAGAATTCCCCATTCTTGATACGGCTTGTTCACTAATTTTACTTTTTTACTTTGAAAGTTGGAAAAAATGATTTTTAGATGAATGATTTTTAAATGATCTTTTTTATCATTTTCTTAAGATCTCTTCCTTTAATGCTCTGCTCAAACCAGCCATTTTTTATTTTTCTTCTACAAGCCCTAGTGCCTAGTGCTGCACCACCCATGCGCACCCACTTCATTTTTCCCTCATTCTCAGCACCTGCGCTTCTTCTCTTCTTCGAATTAGGGCATCATGGTTGCGATCAATTTGGTGACATAAATAGTGTTCTAAAGGAGAGATCCTTACATTTGTCATATGTTCAGATAAAGATGTTAGGTTTCATTTGTTTTCTTAACTTTAGTTTTACAAATTTTTTTATATGTTATCGTTATTGTACAAATTTTTATATATAAATTTATAATTCATAATTTATTATATAATTTTATTATTATTTATAAAATTATCTTCAATTAAAACTCTACAGTTATTCAAGCTAAAGTTGAATAAGTGATTTAATAATGCTATTGATGGTAATGTTGACTTGCGTGCAGTGGGTGATATCGAGTAAAGATGAAGCACATGTGCTTGAAGGTCGTCCGACGATAGAAATCTATGAATAAGTGGTGGCTAAGGCTGAAGTCTGATGAGAACTGATCGAGGAGGGTAAACATATATTGTGTCAAATGAGAGTAAACAGATTGAGGGGAGGATGGGCTTTCTGTTATATATGGTTAATTAAATTTATGGTAATGATACGTAATATGTATGAATTAATGATCGTTCTTTTCAGTATCAGAACATGAAGAAAAACGTGGCTAGGATTCAAAACCCAGTAGCATCAACCATCATAACTAAAAAAGAGGCATAATGATCAGGCTCGGTAATTAGAAAGTGATGATCCTCATCATAGGAAGATTAATTTAATTGTAATGCCCATCAATCGATCAGTTATGATCGATCTATACAAGGTATATACATTGATTATGTAAATTTTACCTTATTAAAATCAATTAATTAGTAAAAAAAGGGTTGATAAATGATATTAGGATTTTCATTCCACTTGTTTTTTTGATGTAGTACTATTTTTCCTAATACTCCTCTATGCTTGTGAG
The DNA here is from genome assembly GCA_024699675.1 of Amphibolis antarctica. Classification (NCBI taxonomy): domain Eukaryota; kingdom Viridiplantae; phylum Streptophyta; class Magnoliopsida; order Alismatales; family Cymodoceaceae; genus Amphibolis; species Amphibolis antarctica. Next base: position 3,378 of record JAMKPZ010001793.1, on the reverse strand, counting down.
TTAAAGTATTTTGTATAATGTCTATACATGCAATGTACATGAATTAAGTCTAATATTATGTAAATTTTATTTTATTAAAATTAATTAACTAATAAAAAAATATTTACAAGTGATATACAAATATCAGTAGATTATACCCTTCGTACAACATATGGTGGAAGTCTTACGGTAACATTAAAATACTGTTATTAAAGTAATCGTTCAATTAAGAAATGCCATATATCAATATGTACGTGCTGGGTATGTGAATCACTACACGCATATATATATATATATGTTGGTTGGTAAATTGAATGTTGAAGTGCTTCCGCCACCATCGTCCAGGACGAGGAGGGGGCTAATAAGCAGCGTGATCAGGAAGAAGAAGGCCGGCTTGATCTAGGACATGCAGCAGTGGAAACAGAGCTCAACGATGGACGACTCCGGCGGCGAACAGGAAATGACGTGGATTAGAGAAACCCCAAAGTCGCCGGAATGAAAAAGCAGATACAGAGAGGATCGAACACGGGAGTGAAAAATAGGCGGGGTGGTTGTATATATTTTCTTCAAAAAAAGGTGTGTACGTACATGCAGTACACGATGAAAGATACAACATTACCCCCTAATATATGAATAAGTAATTGAAACAACCTTTAACGATGGCCACCCAATTATCAACGACCAAATTAAACAACTTCGTGACGGTTGGAAAAAATAATTTTATATTAAAAATAATAAGTAAAATTGAAATCTTTGTAAGTTTTTTTTATTATTTAATTGATTTTAATAAGATAAAATTTACATAATATTAAAGTTAATTCATATACGATATTATTTAGAATATTTCAATAAGAGGCTTGTAAGGTGTGTTAGAAAAAATAATCTTATATTAAAAATAATAAGTAAAATTAAAATACTTATATTACTTGTAAATCCTTTACCACCGGCTGATTGGTTTTAGCCAAAGATTTCGGACTTGAAAGAGGTAGTCCAAAGTTTGTTGGGGTTGCTTCTTCGGTGGGAGAATCTGGACGTACGACTTTGCGATTAGGGAAGATGGCCAGTGCGTTGACGGCAGTGTTGCAAGATAAGAGCATCGATTGAATGGATTGTTCAATTAATTGTTGCACGGATCCAAGTGAGAACAAGCTTGTTCGCCCGCATCCATTGAACATAATCGAGACCACCGGGAAGAGACGTTGGGGTCAGCGAGAGGGCTAAGATCATGGATGGAGATCGAATATGTCCAAGAACTGCACAGACCAGGCAAGAAAGGTCGTGCGCGACAGGGGTTGAGGGAACGAGTTGGAAATGTTGAAGGAAAGGGGTAGCACAGTGGGAAGAGATCGAAGTGGAAGAACTGTGGTTGAGAGCGCTGTTGGTGGTGGAAGATGAGGTCGCCATGGATCGATAGAGAATCTGATACCAAGTAGAAGCGGCACGGCAGGAAGGAGCTAGGAATGAGGCACACAAAACTCCACACATTCATTACATTCATTCGTACAATAAGGAGTACATAAATACACAGTGCATGGATGAGACGGTGGTGGTAACCGTTGATACAAAGAGGAGAAACAGAAGAACTACGTACAGGTGATTGCAACTGTCCGCGATCAGCCGCCTTCGCCGGCCACGATATTACACCAAGGTAGATCACATTATTTTTATCAGGCCGGTGGGGGAAGCTAGCTAGCTAGAAGCCAATGGTATCAAGGGAGACGACCATTTTGGCGGAGACTGTTCACGGTCTCGTAGAGAGCAGTCTTCACTGGTACGAACGTCAGCCCCATGTCCTTCAACTTGTCGTTCGACAGATTGTAGGGCTTCACCCTCGGATTCACCTCATCCTTGCACCTGCCAATTAAATCGAAAGTGATCAGGATCCATCGTAATTAATTAATTAATTAAGGATATATGTAGAGGTTAATCAAACATTAATGATCGACAACCCAAGAGATGCATGTATATATAATTGTATGTATGTGTGTATATATATATATATATATATATACACACCTGGTAGGGATGGGGTACTCCGGGAAGAGCGTGTGGAGGATGTGCACGACTTCTCCGCGGTGGAGGACGCTTTCGGCGCAGATGTAGCGTCCGGAGGCGGTGGGAGACTCGTAGACGGCGAGGTGAGCCTTGGCCACGTCTTGGACGTGGACGTAGCCTTGCACGGCGTTGGCGTACGTCTTGACGCCACCGTCGAGGTACTTGAGGATGTGGACGGTGCTGGCGTTCACCGTCGGCTGGAGCAGCGGTCCGATCACCATTACGGGGTTCACCACCACCACATCTACCCCGTGCTTCCTCGCTACATCCCACGCCGCCTTCTCCGCCAAGGTCTTGCCGTAGCAGTACCTGTTCCAATCAAATATATATAAGTAAATCAACTTCGATCGACATACATACGTACATCTACATATGTATCACAAACGTTACATATATACCACTGTTTGGTGTTCTTGCAGTAGTCAAGGTCACTCCAACATGACTCGTCTACCACCTTCTCCGGGCTTCTGTTGGGGTCCATGTACACGGTTCCGATGGAGGAGGTGAACACCACACGCTGCACGCCGGCTGTCACCGCCGCCGTTATCACATTCTCCGTCCCTTGAACTGCCGGCCCGAGCATGTTCTCCTACAAGAATATTTGAATTACTGTGATGCATGGCGGGATTCATACATACATATGCATGCGTACTTGTACTAGCTTGCTAATTAATATATATGTAGCTGGCCAATAGATGATGCAATTAATCAAGGAAGAGGCCAAGCCGGCACGGGCGGCTAGCTGCACAAACCGGATCTTCTGTCACAGGCGAAGCGGTGTGGAAGACACCACGGCAGCCAAGCATTGCGTGGCAGAGGCTGTCGAAATCGAGGAGTTCAGCTTTGCAAAGCACCAGTCTGTCCTTCGCTCCTTCCAGCTCTCTCAAATGGTTGTTCTTTGGGTCCTCTGTACAGGAGATCGACGCGCGCACAAATCACATATCATGCATATCTATTTATATGAAGCTAGTACATGTAATTGTAATTAATCATTCGCACTAGCAAGCCGGACGGGGGAGGCGAACCTGGGTTTCTGACGGTTCCCTTGACAGTGTAGCCTTTTTCGAGGAGGAGCTTCACCAGCCATGAGGCGATGAAACCACCAGCTCCGGTGACGCAGACCGTCCGACCACCTCCGACACCCGAGTCGATCATTTCCACGGCCATCGGATCCGAACTCGATCCTCACACTTACGTACGTACGGTCGATCAATGGGTATGTGATCTCGGTGAACTCCTCCGGCGCTATTTACAAAGGAGTTGCAGTGACGCGCCACGTGACCATGACCCGGGGGGTTTGGTGACGGAAAAGGACGCATGCCACGCGGTCTTCTCGGGGGACGC
>JAMKPZ010001792.1:0-46723 GCA_024699675.1 Amphibolis antarctica | reverse complement strand
ATTTCACTTTTCTTTATCTTTTTCCTTTTATAAATTTCATTTTCCTAAATTTCTAAAATACATAAACGAACCCTAAACCGTTATCAACTAACAATTATCCATATTTTTTATGAAAACATCTTTTTTAACAAGTCTTTATACATACGGTAATGTATATTTTTTTTAAAATTTAACCATGCTTGTAATTATCTTTTTACTCTTGCAAAAGGTGTAGGTATCAAGTTGTTTAATCATGTTTGATCCAAATAGAATGCTAAAATACTTTCAATGTCTTAGGTTGAAGGATCAAACATCTAATATTGACATGGTTACTAATCTTCATTCTTAAGTAAATGTAATTAATGGCAATGTGTAATTACGAGTAATTTTTTTTAATTCTGAAAGTTAAAAAGAACTGAAGTTATAATTAGTTTCACGAATAAAATTAAAATTTTATAGTAATTTAAGTAATAAAAATTTATACAAATAATGACGATATTAGAAGTAATTTTGAAATTTAAAAAAAAAAACTCGTGAACACACCTTTAGTCGTAACTAATTCGTAGAATTACTTTTTATCTTATTCTTGTAAATCCTTTTATTGTCCTTGAAACTTTTTTTTAGATTGGAAGGTGTTTGTGCATGACAATAATTTAAAAAAAAAAAATTTAATTTTTAATAATATAAATAATAATTTTTTTAAAATTTACTTATCTCCCTCTTATAAAATTTTACATGTTAACAAAAGTTAAGTTTCATTTTTACATTTACTTTGTGTATCTTCGATATTTACAAATATCTTTTTTAAATTTTCTTTTTTCTAAATTTTAATTTTCTTTATCTTAAATTTTTTTACCTAATTTTTTAACGTACACAAATGAACCTTAATTTTACTTACCTTCGGCTTTTTTTCCCTGTCCGATTAGGATTTCTGAAGGTTTTCCTTCGTTCTAATTTTTGTCGAACCTGTATTATATCTTTAATGCTATTTATTTTTAAATTTTCAAAAATATTTTAATGCATTATTTTTTTTAAGGATAATATTATTTTACAAATTAATCATGTACTCGGTAAAATATTAGTGCGTAGGCAGGTTTAGGCGGCGATCCCTCTTCACCCTTCCAGACTGATCCCGTCTCCTCCAGATGGGAGTTTCCATCGGTACTCGACGAGGGGCGCCGGCTTTCGGAGGCTGACTTCTCGAGTTCACCCTCTTTCCACACATCCGAGATGGGATTATGTGCGTAATTTCGCTTTGGTAGGAGATGGACGACAGGTTGACGTGCAAGCTCTGGTGGCCGGAGGAGCTAACCTTTACGGCGCCGGACAGGGGGATCTTTCTGTTCGGCTGGTGCTTCGATTCAGGTCGCGGTGCCGTCGACGTCGTCGTGGCCGCGGGCGTTTCGGACGACTCGCTCTGCCAATCTAGCGTCCAGGTAAATGGGGGGCAAAGGAACCTTTGCGTAGGCAAAATCATAATATCTATGCGCAAAATCATAGTTTGTGTGCTCGTAGATTCTCTTTATTGCAAATTTCTCGCAGTTGTGTGAACGGCTGTATGATTTGAGTCATTCACTTTTCATCACTTTTCTCTTCCTCTCTTTGTAAGCTACGAGGTACATTTGCCTTTGAATGTATTTATATCTGTTATTATCTTACTGTACGAGCCTATGTAAAAAGTTAGTGTTGGTGTGTATACTTTAGATGGATGAGTGGTAATAATATTTGAATTAAGCTAAGAATGATTTTATTTAGAATAGAGTAGAAGTTGCATCTATTGAAGACAAGATAAGAAAAAATTAACTTAAGTGGTTTTTTCATAGACCAAATAATGCATCAATTAGAATAGAAGAATTAATTAGTGCAAAAAAAATTTTAAAAAATAGTGTTAGTCCTAAAAATACTTGATTATGAATTTTAAAAAAAGATTTAAGTGTATGTAATTTAACTGAAGATTCATGTGGCCAATCTTACGTAGTGGGATACTGGGATTAGGGCTCGATTATTATTGTTGTATTATCTTATTGTATGAGACATCTACTATTTTTTCCCCATCTCACCTTTTGTCTTGCTTTGTTCACCCTTTCACTCTCGCTTACATAAGCTCGTTGATTCTGTCTTTCCTCCTCTTTCCTTGAGGTGATGCCCTCTTCCACTACTTTTTTCATACCACTCTTTACTCCACCTGTCTTGTGATCCTTCCTTTTACCTTCTCCATACCACTTCCCTATCTTCTCTAAGCACCTCATCCTCCACCCACATTACAAGGCTATGTAAGAAGAACACTATCGACTAAGATGAGACACATGGATGATGATTTGATTGACTGGTATGAAGTTTGTCTGCTCACAGAAAGAGTTCGCCACCTTCTTGGCATCAACTTCAATGACATTTGTATAACAGATGTTAAAGCTTGCACTATTTGTGGAAAAGAAAGCATCCCTCTTTCCTATAGCTACATCTTTTTGCTAGCCTCTTTGTCAGTTTGACATCCGCAATGTTGTCTTGAATGGCTTTGTAAGAAGTTAAACATATTTATGCAGCAAAGGTCTAATTTTATAGATATTTCTTGCACTCACTTCGTTTGCAAGTTTCATAAAGCTGTCTATGACCTTCATAAAGCTTCTAACTATTGGTTCCATTATTTCTATTTGCATCTCCCTAAGATGGCATACCCAACAGGATGGTTCAGTGGTAAGGTGCCTCATTGAGTGGGAATTGTGAGTGAACCCCTAGTGTATATCTGGCCTTCATTATCCTAAGGATGACAAGTGTAAGTGATTTCTATGATATCCAAAAAAATAAAGCCTCCCCGACAATGTCTTTAAGAAAATGTCCATCTTTGTTCATTGTGTATTCTATTTCTTCTTGATTATGATGATGACATTTTCATCAATATTGGTGATGAAATTTTCATCAATAGTGCTGATACCATATCTTTTTTGAGTGGTACTATTGATTGTTTGTTATGTGCTTTTGCACATGTTGAAATCTTGGAGCACGGACTAAGTTCTTTGTATGGAAATCATGACCAAGAATGGTGCTCTATGCTTTACTTGGAGTTGTTATACCATTTCCCCTCCATTTGATTGTATTTGGAGAATTGCCGTTCTTGTGTGATGCTAGTGGTTGTTGATTCTTTTAGCTCTCTCTTCCCTCTAGTTATTCTCTTCCCAAGATCGTAATCTTTTTTGGAGTGGTTGTGGTTTCCAGTATCTCACATTGACACAACCTAACATTGTGTTTTTGATAGATCAAGTATTTTAGTTCCCATGTGTGAGATCTCATGTTTTAGTCTAGAGCCTATGATCACCACCCCAAAGATGATAAGTTCAAGGGATTTTTGGGATATCAAAATGAAAATCCTTGATGATGGCTTTAACAAATGTCCATCTTTATTAATGAAGTGTATTCTATCAAAAAAACGCCAAACACTGCCGTATCAAAAAAACATGTATTCTATCTTCACCATTGACTATGGTGATAGCATTTTCATTAGTAAAGCTTTTTTTTTTTAAGTAGTGCTATTGATTGTTTGCTGTTTCTTTTTGTGCAACATGTCAAAATATTGGAACAAATGCTAATTTATTGGTATGGAAGTCATGACCAAGAACAGTGTTCAATGTTTTTTTAGTTGAGTTGCTATGCCTTGTTCTCCATTTGATTTTACTTGGAGAATCGTCATTCTTATGTGACAATGATGGTTCTTGACTCTTAGCTTTTTATTTTCTCTAGTGATTCCCTTCCCAAGTCCATTGTCTTTCTTGGCATAGTGTTGGCTTGCTGTATCTTTTGTTGACAACCTAACATTGCATTTGTGATAGATCAAGTATTTCCTTTCCTTCAAGTGCCTTACAAATCTCACATGCAAGCTATTAACACATGTTTTGATACTTTAGAACCACCATCATGGATGGTTACCATTTCACCTCATCATTAACCTCATGTGCTTGTTGGAGGACCCTGGCTAGGTAGGGAACTTTGTATGACCTGGCATGTGGGGTGCTGTTGACATTCTCCTAGGTAGTTTAACCTGCTTGTGACCTATGTTACTGGTCTTGCCAGAGAGTCCTAATAAGGAAGAGAGGGTTAAAAGAGGTCGGGAGGAGGAAGAAGAGAAGAGAAGGGGGAAAGAGTGCATGCCTAACTTGTTACAAAATTGTTGGAAATCTCTAATATTTAGCCCTTTAGTGAAAATATCTATCCGCTATTCTAAAAAAGGAATATATGGGTAGAGACAATGTCATCCCTCACCAAATTCCGAATATAATGACGTTTGACCTCAATGAATTTTGTCCTTTCGTGAAAATTAGGATGACCAACAATATATATAGCTACCTGAGTATTACAGTGCATCTCTATCAAAATAACAACAAAAACTCCAAGTTCAGTGAGAAAATACTTTACCCACATCATTTTGCACCTAGTTTGTGCCATGGATCTATATTCAAGTTTTGCATTAGACTTGGCAACAACTTATGTTTCTTGCTGTGTCACATGACTAGGTTTCTTTCAACATATGTGTAATAACTTGAAGTAGTTTTTTGATTCCCACAATCTCTAACGTATCTTAAGTTAAAAAATGCTTCAACTTAGAGATGACCATGATTTTCATATACCAGACCTTTTCTAAGGTTATCTTTAACGTAGGTAAGGACCTGAGTAACTCCTTCCTAATGCACCTTCTTTGGCTGTTGCATAAATTGCAAAAGAAGACCAACAACAAAGGTGATATCTAATTGAGTAACTGTTAAATAAATCAGTTTGTCAATAAGTCTCCTGTACCTAACAAAATTTTCCAAGAACTCAGATGTGTCATTTCAAAAAGGAGGGTTTTGTTCTATTGAAGTGTCCTCAGGTTTGTAACCTATAATTTCAGTTTCTTGTAGTAAGTCTAATGCACATTTCCTTTGTGAGAGATATTTTTTCTGTTGCATAGACAAATTCGATTCCCAAAAGTATTGAAGTCGTCTCATATCTTTAATAACAAAATGTGTTTCAAGATGTGTATCAGTGTTTCCTCAGAAAACATAATAATGTATTTGACATCTATTTAATTTTTCACTAAAATTTTAAAATCATACTCGTAGACTTTGCTTAAGTCCATCTATGGCCTTCTTAAGATGACATTCTATGTTCTCCTCCTGTACAACATATCTAGGAGGTTGCTTTATGAGAACTTGTTCCTGTAAATCACCACAGAGAAAGGTATTTTTGACATCTAATTAGTGCATCTCCCATGATTGATTTATAGAAATTGTTAAGAGCACTAGAATATAATTGAGACGAGCAATAAAAGAGAATGTTTCTTTATAATCAATTCTATAGGTTTGATTGAAGCCACAAGTCACAAGTCGAACTTTATATTTATCCACAGTGCCATCTGACTTGTATTTGACTCCATGCACCCAACAACAAGTAATGACACACACATTTGAAGGGCAAGGAACTAGTACCCATGTTTGTCGAGAGTCTGAAGCTGCCATCTCCTCGTCCATGGCTAGTTTCCAATACTAATATATGAATTACTCCAAAGGTTGCAATACCAGGTTAAGGAAGATCCATATGCACCTCATTTATGTCTTAAAGTTTATAATATAAATACTTCATTTATTGCTTCTCCCATGATTTTTTTTTGGAACAATTATGATTATGCCATCATCTTATATTCTTATGCTGAAAATTTAAATATGATCAGTGCAGAATGTATGTATGTATAAACTTTACAACTTACAACATCCTCTTCATTTAATCAGCTGTAGCCTATTGGACTATAAAAGTCCCATATCGATAGTGATGTAATTGAGTCTTGGTCTTATAATATTGTGCTTCATTTTTTATTACTAATTGATTTTGAGATGAATTTTAACATGACCAACTTACAACATTTCGTCATTTCATCCATTTTATTCTGCACAGATCTTTATATCCTCATAATATAAATGATAAATATGTTATGATGTGTGATTATATCCTCGTAATAGTTAAGATGCGTGTTTTCTTGTTGACTTCTACAAGATAATTTTTTTATGTTGACCATGTATATAAAAACAAATAATTTTCATTGTTGGCCATTCTTTCTAAAATGGATTTTTTTTTCTTTTGCTTCAATGACGGTTGTGCGCTTGTGCCTTTTTTTACACAGGAAGCCCTCTGTAACATAAACAAAAAGCTGTCTGTTTCTCTGAGTGATTACTCTTTAGTCACTCTTCTTGGACACTGTGGTTTGGCTTTTGACGATGAAAATTCAACACTATCTCATCAACAGAAAAGCATATTTCCTGGAGATTCTAATGGAAGGTATTGCTTTTCAGAAACAAGAAAAGATGAGATATCAAAAAGAATTAGTTGTGACTGTCCAAATCAGAAATGTGATGGGGTATCATCTAGTGAACAAAGGGTCATTCCAGGAGATTCTAATGGAAGGTCTTACTTTTCAGATATAAGAGAAGATGTGATATCCAAAAGCATTAGTGATGATTTTCCAAATCAGAAGAATGGTGGAGTTTTGTCTAGTAAACAAAGGATTATCAATGATTGCAGATTGTGCAGTTGTGACCCTCATCAGTTAAATAATCATTTTGAACATCATAGGACGTCATTGGCAAGATATGATAGTTGGATCCAATTGATTTCTGAATTTGAGGAGTTCTCTTCAAGGAGGGTTAGATGGATGCCAAAGCTTCATCACCTGCATCAAAATGGCCAATGGAAATCTGTACAGCATCTGCACGTATGTAAGTTGAATATCCTCATTTTCAATCATTGATATGGAAAATTATATGGATGTATCCTGCATGCTAATTTCGTTTTCCTTTTGAATGGTTTCAGGTTATAATATACCAATCTCCAACTCCAGATGACCATCATTTATCCTTGAGCACCTGGAATTCTCGGATACAAACACAAACTCCCCTCAGGATACCTAATTGGCTTGATGAATTTCAAAAGAAGAACCCACCGTTTGATCTGGTATCTTTAACACTATCTTTTTGTTTCTTCGAGGATGACCTGATCCCTTTTCATATTATGCAGGAAACAGTCATGATGTCCTTAAACTGTTCTAATGCCGTGAAGGAAGGTGTCAAGGGATGCCTGGTAACCAGGAATTGTTGCAATAAAATTCCAATTAGATCCATGTATCTCCTTGTCTGATATTCTCTCCTGCATCCAATATGATTATTTTCACCTGGTTCATGCTATAACTAAAATTTTCTGTTCTCAGATTGACTACCATGTCTTGGCATATCTTGGCCATTTCTGTGGCTTCAGTATCGACCATCATTTACATCATTATTCAGGCCTGCCATAGGTTTCTTGTTTGTGGTGCACCATCATTTTTCTTCATTATGTTTTCCAAGTTATTCCGACATGCAAGCATACATGTACATGTCAGATGCGGTCAGCTTCAGTACTGGCCAGCTTTTCTGGAAGGGAGTGGCTCAAGGTAAGCTGACTGGTAAAACAATGAAATGTTTAACAGCTCCCCTCAATTTGCATCAAACATCTCTCTCACACACAAGCATGTTCTGTCTTTGCCTTGCTCATATATAATCTGTTTCACTTGCTTTCAGTTTTCAACCAAATGTTAGACATGCACATGAAGCTGCATTGAGGCGGCATGATCTCTGGTCCAGTGTTGTTATTGATGTTCTTTTAGGAAACATAGTTGGCTTGCTTATGTTGATTTACACAGATTCTATATGCCTATCAGTTTGTAATGTTGCTAGCAACATTACAAACAACTTGTTGAGATCAGGATGTGTATGGCTGATGGGTGTCCCAGCAGGCTTCAAACTGAACACTGAACTTGCAGAGCTACTTGGCATGATTTCACTTAATGCTATTCAAATCTGGTCCACTTTCTGGTTTTTCATGGGTTTGGTTTTTGTTTATGTTGTCAACGTGCTTGCCTTATCTGGAATCTTTCTGGGGTTGACCATTCCTGCAGCTCTATGCATAGATATACTGAAACTTGGGACTATTCATATTTCATGTCTTCACAAGTTGATCTCATTTCTATATTCTCAACAAATTCAGGCGTTGGCCTCTCTTTGGCGCCTTTTTAGGTATTTGACTCTTGCACCAAAAGCTGATCATTTTTGGTTTTTTCTACATATATGAAGCAGGTTTGTTTTTCCTGTTTATTTTTCAACTAAAAATCCAACATTACAAGAAACGAGGGAAATTGGAAAGCCCTTTCTAGATTTCCCACCTTTCTGAAAGTGCAAATTTTGTTGATGGTGCATTTGCCATATGTTTTGCCTCTAAGAGTGAATTTTCTTCTTTTCCACCCTAGGTTGACATACTTTTGTGCCCAATCGTCTGAGTAGAGTGGACTAGGAAGTGTCTCTGGAATCAAAAGTATACATGCCATTCCAAACTATGAACTTCAAAAGGAAGCTTCTCAACTAAAAAAAGAGTCATCAAATTGTTTCAGATTTTCATTCAACAATTGAAATACGAAAAAGACAACAGAGTTGATACATTTTCATTTCAATTATTTTATGCCTTTGAATGTCTGGTCTTTGGATTATACTCATGTTATTTTTTTCTCACAGAGGCCGGAAGTGGAATCCTCTTCGGCAGAGGTTAGATAGTTTTGACTACACAGTGGAAGAACATGTTGTTGGCTCTCTTCTTTTCACCCCTATCCTCCTGCTGCTACCAACAACGACTGTTTTCTACATCTTCTTCACCATCATGAATTTGATTGTTGATTTTAGCTGCATTATTATTGAGGTCATCATCTCAATTGAATATGCAGTTCCTTATGCTGAGATTTTCCTGTGGATACTGAGAAGGGGAAGATTCCCCTCTGGTGTTTGGTTTGAAGTAATAACAAGCCAAGGAAAAACCAGTTCATTGAACTTTAGATTTTTGGGTCACTCGTCAACTTCCAACATGAGCTTGTTGAACAGAAGCCAAATTGACTCCAGCAAACCATCAAGATCGATTTATGTTCTTCACAGCAACTTTGCAAATATCGGTACTATTTATTTTACATATATAACATTGTCACAACCGCTTGATTCCATTTATTTTAAGTTTAAAATTGAAGTGTATATGCGTGTTGTACTTCCTGTACCCATCAAAATAACATGTTAATAATTGGAAGAAAATTGATAAATCATTCCTTGGAAAAAATATCATTTTTTGTCAATCATGAGCAAGCATGTTATACTTGACAAATCAGTCCATTAGTGTAAAAGTTCCTTTCAGTAAATGTGTTAGTAAGAATTTCACCCATGAGATGTTCGAATATACTATGTGCAGGGCAAATTTTGAGGCCTCACTTCAAGAAGGTATTTAACGGGTTTTCTCTAGCTACCAGCAAAGCATGTGTATACGGGATACTCAGTGGTCAACGGTAAAGTATATTTTTTCATGGGTGGAGTATGTAGCAAATCATCTTTTTCTGATAGTGTGAATGATCTTTTGCTTTTGCAGAGAACCAGGCATCTTGAGGACCTTTCTCCCACCAACGATGCCCTGGATTAGTCTAAGCGTCACTGAATACTGGAGACTCTGTCGTAGATCTGTTATCGGATCTGGTACATAGCAGCACCGGCTTCTTACTGCAAAAGCAAATTCAGCATAGTTGAATTGTTCCTCCCTTTTTTGTTTGATCCACATTCTTTCTAACACCGAGTTTTGTGGTGGTAGGCTCACTCCATTTTCAGGAATGGAACAATGTAATTTTTTGAACTACATCGATGTTATCTACTTTCATTTTAGAATACTTTGAGGTGGTGCATTCACCTGTCTTCCTTCGTTACTCTTAAAAGTGATTTTAAGTGAATAATTTTTAAATTAAAATAATAAAATAAGTATATTGAAAAAGAAAAATATTACCATGAAAATGAAAATATTCTAAAAATTACGATAAATGTTAATTGAACGAAATCTTATTTTTCTTAGTTTTCATATATATATCGGCGACCAATTTTCACATATATAGACAGCAAACAATAGATGAACGATATTTATTTTTTTAAAAAAAAACAAAGCGAGAGAAAGAAAGAATTCACCGGGAAGGGAAATTAATTCAGATAATCATTAAGCTAATTTATGGAAGGTAAGTCCTGTTCAAATGTGGATCAATAACCAAAAAAGGAAAAAGAACCATATTGAGTGAAATAAAGAGAGATGCATCCGCGAATAATAAAGAAACGTGGAGTATTTACATCTTTTTTGTTGAATTGCATAAATGCAATAATATCAAATCAAATAAAAACGCGCGTCTCCGTCTAGGGCATCGGCGACCGGCAAAGAGGGCAGGTGGCGGGGCTCCTCCGGTCGAACCAGCGGGCGAGGCATTGGCCGTGGAACACATGCGAGCAAGGCGCCTTCGTCAACACCACCCCGTCGACGAAGCCGTCGAGGCATATGGCGCAGCCCTTCTCGTCGAAGTGCTCGTGCCTCCGCGTCCCCTCGTACGTGACCTTCTCCAACCCGTCCGCAAGAACGGTACCGACCGAGGAGCGCGCCTGCTCCGGAGGGGCTGCAGGCGCCGCCTCCGGACGGCGCGTCAACCACATGCAGCCGTTGGTGCCGGTGTGAATCTCGTAGTCGCCAGAGCGCACGAGCTCCCAGAATCGCGACCATCGTTCCTCCCGTGTTGCGGCTGCTACGGAACGCCTTTGCGAGGTCCAACGAGGCATCGTTCCTCCCGTGTTGCTGCTGCTGTCTTGGTTGATGGAACGATGCCCCCGAAAGAGGGGAAAGACGGAGAAGATGACGATGGCGGACCTATCGAAATTTGAAGTGATTCTTGTGTACGTGTAGATTTGTAATCCATACGTAAATACATACATATATGAAAAAATGATTTTGCAGATACTTATAAAAATCACTTTTAATATAAATTTTACGGTCATCTCATAACATAATGTAATGAACATACAACTTTCCGATATATATATATATATACATAGGTTGTGGAATTATCCTTTTAATAATTAGTTCCTGATATGTTGGCCAAGAATCGGAAAGAACTCCTTTGGTTTAACTTGACCTTTCTTTGTCATCGTGCAATAACATTAATTTGTTTGTTTTCAATTTTTTTAATTTTTAAAATTATTTTTAATAATAATATTATTATATAAATATTAATATATATATTTTTATTAGTTAAATTATTATGTAATTTTAATTTTATTTATGAAAATAACTTTTAAAAAAATTATTTTCAAATATACTCTTAATTTGTGGTGTGACTATTGAAGATTAAATACTGCTTCCAAATTCTTGATATCGCGAAAATTATAAATACCAAAATAGGTAAGATCTGATGCATTCATGGGAATAAGTTGAAACGAATGGGCAGAAGTTGAAAAACAGCGTATACATAGGACATTGAGAGCACATGGGCATATTTCTAGCTTGTCAAGAACACACATCTAGTCTGCTTAAGAATTGTGCATAATTCTTGAATTTAAATACAGATAACAGAATAGAAGATACAAGAATTTTAATATCGTTCGTAATTTTTAGCTTTTATCCTCCGCTTATTCTATATTTAGGTTTATGAAAAAAGGAAAAAAATACACAAGCGTTATAATTCAAATACAAGAATAAATAAATATGAGAAATAAAAGATGCATATCATATCATGCAGCATAAGACTGTTAGGTCTTCTAGCTACCATGCAGCATAAGTGATGTTTGTGTACCGGACTTGCTAATTAAGTACTTAATAATTTAGATGGATGGCTTCGCTGCAGAGGATAAATGGTAAATTGATAAAATTGTAAAGCTAATGTAAACAATTAAACCAATTACAATAAATATACATATGAGACTTTCCTGGAGATTATTGAATTGTTACCAATATGTCCTTAAAGAAATTCTTATTTATTTTTATGCCATCTAAAATTTATTATTTACTTGCATATCATTATAAAACCTCTATTATATTACAATATCTCTACGGTTGCTACCATTTAGTTAACCATAATTAAACCCACAACCCAAGAGATTAAAAGGCGTAACTACTCTTATACAACCCACGTGCCTGAAGGACTTAAAATATTTTTTGAGCAGTAAAAAATCCTAAAATATTTCATACAACATCCTTTTTCCATTGAATGCTTCAAGATGTGTTTGTTTTGCTTTCACTTATTATAAAATTAATTTCAACAATCATAAAAAATTAAAATTAAAAGTAATAAAATAAAGAATATTAAAATTACATAATAAATTATATGATAACGATAACATATAAAAATTTATAAGAATTTAAAACCTAAATTTTTAAAACTCAAATAAACAGAACCATAAAGACAACCAAGAAATAACTCACTCCTTCAGATGAGCCTTGCGAGCGAAGAACTTCAATCAAGTAATCACAACGTAATGAAAGTACACCAACCGACGGAACCGTGAACAACGCACCAACACACCAACTACTACGTTAACGAATGAGACAAGAGAAGCAAGCTTTAGGCCACAGGGAGGTGAAACTTTACACCCATTATAGATATCATATCATACCAAAACCACATGACATTACAAGAACATCAAACCTTGTAATTGACAAGCTGACAACACACGCAGACACTATTTATACGTTAGAAAACCCAGAACAGCTTTACCCTTACAAATCAGCTATTATACAACAATTCAAGTTTGTCACTTCAGTCCTCTGGCCCTTCGACCCCTTTTGAGCGGTTTTCTCCCACGCCCACGACTAGAATTGCGTGGAGCCTCTCTCAGCGTCTGCCTTACCGACTTCATTGTATCACCTAATTGTGGTTGGCTGTCTAGCACATCCGTAGAAGTCTCACCAGACACGTTGCAATTCAGACCAGAAGCATCACCACCTGGGCCACCATCACACGTCACGCTTTTTTTATTTCCCACGTCTTGCGAATCGGCAGACTTGCCCGATGCTTGCGATCTTGCCAATGAGCTGCAAGAAAGACAGACAGGTGATTACTTCACTCAAATCATATAATATTTTAGAAAGAAAACCAACAGATTTCTTGTGTGGATTAAGACTACCCCGACTGGGAAGATACACCATTGGAAGTAATTCTAGAGTGGAAATCCATAGACCGTTTCTGTATCTGCTCATGTTCATCATCCAATCCTGCATCTGAAAAAAGAAATGCTTACATGGGTTTCAATCCAGACCACTTCCTTTACAAGCTGTGGAAATTGGAAATATATACAAGGAGAAGAGAAAAGATGACAGTGGGCGCTACGCGTATGTCAAAAAAATAGCAAACTCCTAAATGCGATAAACTATAGAGAAACATGACCCTAAAAAACCAATAAATATTCCAATCTAACCTATAACATATTGACAACCTGCAGAATTATCCCCTCTACTGAAGTTCTCCATCACTGATCCTTTCGGAAGGTTGGGAGTACTCACATCAGTGAAAGGGATTTCTTCATTGCTGAAAACAATAAAAAACATCATAAGTGACTAAAAAAATGAGAAGATAAATGAGTTTCACACCATTAGCAATAAATTTGCAACCGTAATGAATATGCAATTTTTGTGGATGCCCATACAGCATCCACAAAAAATTGTTATCCTCCCGGTGAACTGACCGTACCCCAAACCGACACAAGTGAACAAGTAGAGTATGCTAGGGCACGTTGAGAGAACCATGTTGAAGGAATTCGGCAAAATGACCTTGTAACCTTGGGAGAAGGGGTGCTCTCCCCTTGGAAAAAGGGGATATGGACTCAACCTGCTCCTACCCAAGCCTGAGCAGAATAGCATGTCGGGAATCAAGGGGGGACATACTGGATGTTACAACTCCCATTGGTTGGGGGAGGCTGTGCCGTCCTGCCTTTCAATCGATACACAGTAATGATATTGTCACCCATTAATGCGACGGAAAATTATAATAAAGTTAACTATCTATCAAATTAAGGGAAGAGAAGAGCTATGGACCGAACTGATATTTCCCTGAATCTCATCTTTATCCATGTGTAATTTCTCTTCAATATCTAGATAATGATAAAAAAGAGTATCATTATCCTTTTAACAATACAATTCCAATTCCCCAAAAGTTGTGCAATAGAAAACCCTCATTGAGTCATTATTCTATCCACGGTCTTTTGTTTTCCATTTTCTCTTCCTTTTTTTGAGAAATCCAAAAACATTTATATTTTATTTTAAAACACATGTTAAATAAGTAACACATTCCATTATCATTTAAATTGAAAATGAAAATGAAAATGAGATGATCTAATGCACATAGTTACATATAGATATATATCTATACATACATATATAGATATATATGTATCCATCCATACATACACTCTCCCTGTTACTGCAACACGGTCCCTTAAGCCGGTGAGTACAAGTGAAACAAACCTAACTTGTTGCAAAATTGTTTAAACATCCTACACTAAGACTTTTAGTGAAGACATCAATAAGTTGATTAGAAAACTGAGTATAGAGTGTGTTAATAACACTTCTTTCAACTAACTCTTGAACATAGTAGTAATCTAGTTCAATATGTTTTGTTCATTGATGAAATGTATCATATCTTCCAATATAAATAGTGGTCTAATTATCACAATGCATAACTATGAGAACTGACACTTAAACCACACTAGCTCACTAGTTGCTTGAGATATAACCTTGTATTCTACTTCTACACTTGACTTGGAAATAATGTTTTGTTTTCTTTTTCATGTTACAAGATTTCCTCCCATATAAGTACAATATCTACAAGTGGATCTTTAACCTTTATATCCTGCATAACTGGAATCTGAATAGACAACCACATTTAGATAATCATTATTGGAATAAATGAGTCCTTTCCTTGGATTGCTTTTGATGCAAGCTAGAACTCTCAGAACACCATGTGAACGAACCATTTTTGATTCATAAATTGACTTAAAAGTCCTACCGTGAAGGAAATATCTGATCTAATAATTGTAAGATAAATGAATTTACCAATCAACCTCCTATGCCATCATCTAACATCATCATAGAACTCAAAGGTGGTATCCCGAAATAGTGGTTTTGCCTTTATTAGAGTTTTCTCTAGTTTACACCTTAAAAGTTTGGTTTCTTTCAATAGATCAAGTGTGTACTTCCTTTCGAATATGCAAAGTCAATAACTAAGAAATATCTTAGTTGGCCTATATCTTTGATAACAAAATTCTTCACAAGAAATGATTTAGTTGTACTAATGCCAGCAACATCATCGTCTATTGGTAATATACAGACACAACAATAATGGTATAACTAGATGATCACTTTCTAATAAATATGGAGTTAACAATTATACACTTCTTAAAGTTATGAGAGATCATAACAAAGCTTAGCTTAGCAAACCATGCCCGTGGATTTTGTTTGAGTTCATAAATTGTCTTTCTTAATTGACAAAGTTGATTCTACCTTTGAGGAACATACTTAGGAGGTTGCTTCATAAAGACTTCCTTTTGTAAATTACTATAAAGAAAAACATTTTGAACGTCTAATTGAGATACCATCCACATGTTGTTGACTAGTGAAAGGACCCATATGGAATTATTAAATCTAGTAACTAGAGAAAATATTTCAACATAATCAACATTGAGAGTCTAAGTAAAGCCGTAAGCAACTATATGAGCTTTAACTCTATCAATAGTGCCATCAGATTTATGCTTAATAATAAAGATCCAATGGCATCCAACAATAGGAACAAACATCCTTAGGCCGATCAACCACCTCTCACGTGCCTTTGCTAAGTAGAGTCTACATTTCTACATTCATGGCATGCTTCCATAGAGAAAGAGTAAATGTCTCATAATAATTCTTAGGAATGAATTCTAAAGAAATGGCTAAGAAAAATCACTTGTAATTATGTGAAAGAGCATCATAGGATACAAAGTTTGAAATATGATGCAAGGTAGATGTGTCTGTACTTTTACAAAGAGCAATTGGCTGGTAAAGAGAAGAGTGATTTGCAATAGTAGGAAAGGTTGGCTCAACCTAAATCGTGGATGGTATACAATGGCAACGTCACTAGCCAGTAGGGTAGGGTAGGAATTTAGCATTGATGCTACTTCTACCACTTTAGACGAATCCTAAAAACATAGAGGATAAACAAGAGATGGTTGAGGAAGAGTAGTGGACGCTAACTCAACTTGAGTGAGGGAAAAGAAAGGAGCATCCTCAAGAAAAATAGCATCCTTAAATACGAAATAACAATAAATAGAATGATGGTAACACCAATATCCCTTTTGGAAATAAGAATATCCAACAAAGACACATCTAAGAGACCAAAGAGAGAGTTTGTCCAACCCAATAATCAAATTTTTGGTAAAGGCGGTACAATAAAAAACTTCAGGAGAGAGAGGAAACAATTCCTAATCAAGTGAAAGACATCAAAGAAGAATTGCACCACCCAAAGAAGACAACATATGATTAATAAAATAAGATGTAGTAACAACATCAAACCAAAGATATTTAGACACATTCATCCCAACAAGAAAAGTGCGAGTAACATCGATGTTTGCATTCTACCACACCATTATGTTAAGATGTATATACAGGTGGCCTGATGAATAATAACATGCTAAGTGCAAAGAGATTTAACATCAAATTGGACCAAATCAAAGAATTATTAGTACATCAAATTGAGTCTTAATTTCATTAAAATAATTAAAGATTACATTAAAGACATGTGACCATTTTTTAACAAATATACCCAAGAGACACATAAGAAATCGTTAACAAAAATAGCATAATAATGATAACCATTGATGGATGCAATCCTAGAGAGTTCCCAAACATCATAATGAACTAAATCAAATAAATTTGAAACAGACAACAATTCCTAATTGACATAGGTAGCATGAAATTACTTGCCCAAAATACAAGACTAACTTGCCAAGAGATGAATGTCCAGGGTGAAAATGCTGAAGCAAACAGGAATCATTAGATGTGAGTATTGAAGCAAGCCCCCGAGGAATAACATCTTTGACAAGTGTATATACGCAATGACCTTGATTAGGTCTAAACTAATTCTCTTGTCCACCTACAAACCTTAAAGTGCAATAAAAAAGGATAAAAGGAAATAGAACAGAATGGTGCTTGGTGATGACACTAATAGACAATAAATTGATGGGAACACCAAGGATACAAAGGACATTTTCAAGGAAAATATCTACGTTGAAAGGTGTAGTGTCCTTTTCAAAAATAGGACAACTATGCCCATCAACTAAAACAAAATTTATATGATAAAGTTTAGTTAGACGAGTGAAAAGTAGGTGATTACTAGAAATGTGGTTTGATGGTTTGATGCTCCAGAATCAATTATCTAAAAATTATTATGAGAGAATGCGTAGAGAGCTTGCATACCAATAGAAAGAACATAGGAAGCAGTGACTTCACTATTTTGTTGAGCATGAAGAATCATCAATTTATCATAATCAACTTATGTGATTTGTACCACATGTTGAGGAAGCATTGGAACATTTAGGGAAACGACATATGTTGAAGAGTCCATGGTCACTAAGTGAGTTGAGGATGTAGCTAACAAGCACCTAAATTTTTCCCAAAATCGATCAGACAGATGATTCTTTCATCCATGATGAATGCAGGGTGGTCATAATCACCCTTATTGCATGCTTGTCACGCTATAAAGACCTGGTGTTTATAGATTAAAAGATATCAATGATTGTACAGTTATTTTAGGAAAAAACTACAGTATAGATTTTTAGTATTAAATGTTAGTATCAAGACTAAAAAGAAAAACATTGAAGTACAATAAGAACCCAATAATCAGATGGTGAAATCTAAAAGAAAATGATAATTAGAAATAACTTGTAAAAAAGAAATATAGAAACTAGATAGAGTAATGACTACTTCTATTAAAAAATTGCTAAGAAACTTTTAAGAGAGTCTTGTGAGATAGCTCCACTAAATAAAGAAAGTTGATAATAGAATAAAGTTGTACAAAATATAATAAAAGAAATAATGCCATAAAATCTATCATAAATGTAGAAATAAGGTAAAAAGTATGAGCTAACAAGAAGGAATGCTAACAAAATTGTTAAGAAAGTTAAAAATCAAACCTAAAAGGAAGTATATGATAATTTGAACATAAAATAAGGGAAAATATAATATATAAATTAGCTAAAACTAGAGAAAGGAAATTTAAAGATTTGAATCAAATGTATTAAGGATGAAGATGGTAGAATTCTAGTTAAAGAAGATAAAATAAAAAATAGATGTACGTATTTCAATAAACATTTTTGGTGAATTTACCATACAAAATTCTTAATGCAAAATTTGAATAACAATACAAAGGATATATACTATAAGTATTTTAGGAAAATTAGTAGTAAATGCAAAAGAAGCTATAAAGAAAATGAAGTGTAGGAAAATTATTAGATTAGATGATATTCCTATTGAGGTGTGAAAGTGCATGGGTGAAGAATTAAGTGAATAAGCTTTTTAATACAATTTTAAAGATAGAAAATGCTGAACACCATTACTCATCCTAAGCGGCTAAAGGATTTACCCTTAATCCTTGGATCACAGGTTCAGCTACCGGCTCTCCTTGTTTGCAAGAGGAAACTAGGCCTAATTGGGGACTCGATCCCATGATCTTCACATTGTGCAACTACTTTGCAGCCATTTGGGCTAGTCCATTGAATTTAAAAAAAAAAAAAAATGCCAAATGAATAAAAAAAATAACTTTTTAATACCCATGTTTAAGAATAAAGGAGACATAAATTTGTAATAATTATTGTGGTATTAAGTTAATGAATCATACAATGAAAATATAGGAAAAGAAAATTAAGCAAAGACTAAAACATGTAACTAAAATCACGAAAACTTAATTTGGATTTATGCCTAATAAGTCAACAATGGAAGCCATTTATTTACTTAAACAACTAATGGAAAATTTTAGAATTAAGAAAAAAGATCTCCACATGATCTTTTATATTATGTGATAAGAGCATACACTTGAAATTAAAAGAAAAATTCTATAATACTATTCCCCTAGTTATAATGTTATGGTTCAAAATGCTACACCATAAAACATGATCATATGCAAAGCTTAGTATTGTAGATATAAAAAGGCTTAGATAAATGAGAGGTAATACCATAAAAGCTAAGTTAAAAAATAATTTTATTGGAAATAAAGTAGGAGTTACAAAAATTGAAGATAATATAAAAAAAAGTGATTCGGTTCAGTCACATCCGTAGAAGGCCAAAGGATGCGTCAATAATGAAAGAAAAATTAATTAGTACAAAGAAAAAAAGGTGTAGAGGAAGGCATGAAACTACATGGTTAGAAATTGCGAGAAAAGATTTAAATTTATGTCATTTAAGTAAAGGTTTTACCATTGATAAAAATATATGGAAGAAAAACAATCATGTAACTAATCCCACAGTAGAATTATGGCTTAAGTTGTTATTGTGCGGCATTGTCTACAACAGTCCACTAGTAATTGATGATGTCAACAAAATTATATATTTTGATAAATAAAGGGAAATCATAAAAATTCGCTTAAAAAACAGGAAGCCAATAAAAACTCTTTATAGATATTGTTTTCTGGTAAACCGCGAGAAATCAGGACCTTAATAATGCACATATAGTGCTCCCTTCTAGCACAGATATTGGCTCAGCATTTAAAGCATCTTCAACAAGAACACCTGCATGTATCAAAAAATCAAAATTGTTGTTAATAAAACATATAATCAGAACAGTATCAAAGTCCTGAATAAGTATTCCTTGCATCATTTAGATCTTAACAGAATATTAAAGTATTTATTTCAAACAAAATGATTTTTAGAGAAGAAAAATCACCATTATGCTCTGCAACAGAAGTCCCATGAACGGTAACGGTGCCAGCTTGCTCTTCCACAGGTAAAGGCTCTTCCAAATCAACTACCTAATTTTCACAACAAATTTAGCAACATATGATTCCAAATGTTATCCAACTTTCACAGATAAAAATCCCTTAGAATAACTGTACCACCTGATTTCTTTCGATGGCACGATCTGAAGCAAAATATTTATCCTGAACCTTTGTTTCTGATGGTAACACTGTTGCTGCTGTACTTTCATGTCCTACATGTAATGATTCTTCTGATTCCATCACATTATCATCGAAAATATTGAGTCTCTCATTAAAAGTTTCGTTATTACAAGGGAGGCAATTATTGGTGCCATCTACTTCATCTGTGCTAGGGACTGCATCAGGACAATCATTTTTCGCATTTTCAGTTCCATCTAATAAACTTTTATTTTGTGTATTATTAGAATCAGGGTAAGCCCCAAACACCCGTTCTAATTTTTCACAAGTTGTTGATGAACCACGGAAAGGATTGAGCTCAAAGGTTTCTTTGGATGGTACAGATGTTCCTAGGACAGGAGATGCAGCATCAAGTTTTTCATTCACGTGTCGAGTTACATCATGAGGATCCCATGGTGCAGCTTCAAATTGGCTTCTTTTTAGAGCCTGAATAAAAAGGAAATAATATATGAAAATGGGCAGAAAGCTAAAAAATCATATTCTTGAGGGTTTGTTTTGTCCCACTTCACTAAAAACAACCAATTGACAACATAACTAATTTCTGATAATCTCAGACCATCACGGACTGAAAGGATAATGTGTATACCTGACCAAAATAACCAGCATGATTTCTCAATATCAAGCTACATCATTTTCAAATGCACTTTATAAGTCTATGTTGACGAATAACTATTAATCACCTAAAAGTTGAAATACCATCACATAACATAGAGAGACAAAGCACTGTAAAGACAGGAAAAAAAAGTGCATTAGCATTAACATCAGTCACTTTTAAATTAAGTCCCGTTTAGCATTGTCATCAGTCATACTTAAATTAGAACTTTCTCGTTGCCCAACAAATTACCCATAAGCTTGATAACTGATGCTGCTCAAGAAGCAATGAATAGCCAACCACTACTTATAGATATGGTGTTTCATATCTTTTAATACTTACAGCAGAAGGGATTCTAAATTCATCCCTGCTTGAAATTGGAGACTGCCATGGAGGTAAAGCTTGCATATATGATTTAGCAATATCTACAGGAGACCGAGACTCCTTACCATTCTCATGTTCCTGTTGTACAAATAAAGACAAATATTAGAGCATATTTTATTGTATGCAAAGAAAAAAGTTGAAAGACTTCAATTGAAAGAAGATTACATTGTGAAAGGAATCAGTGTTTAGCGTGCAAGGACTGCAACTCAAATTCAACTTTGAGCTTGATACCAGTCTTTTTTCCTCAACCCATTTTTTTGCCTCCATGATAGCTGCACCAGTAGAACAGGGTGTACATACTTGATCCACAAAAGAACTCAAATGAAATGTGCTCAAATAGCTACGTGATTCCGGACTTTTTCCAAGCAGGCTGTGTCGCATTGATGAACCCAACAATCCTGGTGAAGATGCAACACCATAAGTCGTTCCACTTGGAAAATCTACACTCATTCCATTCTTGTCATTTTCCACAGTAGGAGATTCCACAGATCGAGATTGAATTATCTCTATTAACTTCTTAGATTCATCCCTATAACAAAAAAAACAGTACGTAACCTCAAAAATCACACATTCAAAAAAATCATGTTCATGTCTTTCTCAAATGTCCAAATTATATCTGCATCATGATATTGGTTCTCTTTCTCATCTCATGAAATTAAACAATCATTCTGTATCACCACCATTTTGCCAATTCCACTAAATATTTTTTAGGTTTCAGAATTTTTCGCCTTCTAAGCATATGCTAAATCCTGATTTAAATGACAAATAAAACAAGACATTTCTGCTCTTAAGATAAAAAAGAATACTAGGGAGTAATGGGGTGTTATGATGACTGTCTTCTTGGTGGGTAGACGCCAAGCAATGGCCATGTACAAACCTTTCTACTCAAACATTGCCAACCATCGTTACAAGCATGGTTTTAAATATCGGTATCACATCAAGGATCAATCCTTTGAAAAATAAAATGTATCGAGGATCATATCGGTAGAAACACAATACTTTCGTGAAAGCAATCAAAAAACACTAAATTTCAACTTGAAACTTAGGTAAGAGATATAATAAGTTATGATAGACATAAAAACACCTAGATAAACTTTTTAGACAATTATCATGCATAAAATATCAATTAGATAAAGATATAATAATCACATCCATGAGAAAAGTCTTAAACCATTTACAAATAAGTAAAAGAAACTTATAATGACAAATGATTTAAAAAATAATAGAATTATATATATATTAATCCCATGTTGAATGTCTAGGGTGACAATCCATATAGGTCATATCCTTATTGCCTCCAATAAGTTTGGAACACTTGAGTATGCCATTTTTTGTTTACAATAATTTTAATAATTAACAAGTTATTTAATTATAATATTTTAGAGTAAATTATAAATTTATATTCTTATTAATGTAATTAATATATCTTACAAATTATTTAATAAATTAATTTAAAAATAGATGAATAATGTTATTTATTAGCAAACATAAATTTTAAAAACTTTAAAAAATATATTTATTTATTTTTAAATAATTCTACTTTTTTAAAGCATAATTTTTTATTTTTCCTTTTATTTTTTCACTTTTTTAAATGTATTTCTTTTTTCTTTTTCTTTTCTTCTTTTTCTTTCTTTCCCCTTTCCTCTCATGTGCTGCAAGCATGGAACTTTCTTCTTCCTCATTGACACTTTCAAAGTTTCAACCAGTTGAAAACCCTAATGGGTTCTGCATATCCAATCGACAATGCAAAGTCTTCCACAAGGTAGACTTCAACGATCGATGACAAGAGTTTAACGAAGGTTTACAACATCGGCAACACCATTCAAAAAGTACACAACATCCAGCAAGCCTCAACTAGTCGACCACAAATGTAATTAAAGGATTGATTGATCCTTTCCTCAAATCAACCGATTTGACCACTATAAACTGGAAAAAAAAACACAAGCAACTTTTTTTAGTTCCCAAAATCACTATCAATGTTATTATTACTATATAGATTCTAACGTATAAACTTTAATCATCTAAATTACTATACAATTTCAACGACAACGCAGAATTCCGCCTCTTTGTGCCAGTCGTTTCTAGAGCATTTGGGGACTCACTGCAATGAACCAATGAGACCTGACCTTCCACGACAAAGAAGGCGGAATTCCGACTAAAACGACGAAATTCCAGCCTAAAGTGTCGACGCCTCCAGACAATTCCTGGAGCGCGGCAAGCCCAACCGTTGCCCAGTCAACGTAACGTGTGCGACACTTGGCCTTCCTACGTTCGGCAGTCCAACTTCGCGGAACGTCATGACCTTAGCCTATAAATAGACTCCCTCTTACCGCATGAGAGGGAGGGGGGGGGGTTTCGACTCTTTGATCCCACTGCTGTTCAAGTGTCCAAGTGATCTAGCTTCCTCGACGATGACTACTCGTTCATCCAACTACTAATCTTCATCAACGGTCGATCGTTCGTGCAAGAGAGCTCGCCAACGACGACTCTAGCCCAACCTTCCTGTCAATGGAAAGGGGGGAGACGAGTCTTTTACTGATAGTTATCCCCTTGGTCACCCATGGCTTCGACCAAGGGAAGCCCATTCCTCCCTCGAGGATCACCCTCAATCCCCCTCTCCTTCCTATTTTACGTGTACACCACCCAGGGTAAGGGAGGAATATCTTTAACATTTCCTTGAGTAGGGACGTTTTCCTTATTGCATCAGGCAACCAGTTTGCCCAAGCAAGACATCACTCCCATCTCATGGCTTTGCATGTTGTTTTGTGTTTTCAAAGTCACTTGCGAGTTTTCCTTTTCCTCTGGTTGTCCATGGCTTTGACCAAAGGTGGGCGGAAGTTCGCTAAGGTTGGCGAACTTCCCCTACATTTTTCCATTTTTCTCTTCCTCAGCGCCATCGCCCAATGCCCACTTGTGCATCGCTATCTCGATGAGTGCCCCGAGACCTGACTCATTGAATCCTCATGCGACCTCCAGATGGATTTAACGGATTTCCGCCTCTTTTTATCGCCATCTCGGTGAGTGCCCCGAGACCTGACTCTTTGAGTCCTTTTGCGGCCTCTAGATGGATTTATTAGATTTCTGCCCATTTTCACTAGATTTTTACCTCTTTTTACTGTCTTCTCAGCAAGTGCCCCGAGATCTAACTCTTTAAGTCCTCGTACGGCCCCCAAATGGATTTATCGGATTTCCACCTCTTTTTACCACCACCTCGGTGAGTACCCCAAGACCTGACTCCTTGAGTCCTCGTATGGCCCCCAGATAGATTTATCGATTTTCCAGCCGAATTTACTAGTTTTCTTGGTATGTGCCCTGAGACTTAACTTCTTTGAGTCCTCACGTGGCCCTAGGATGAATTCACTATTCTTTGGCTGAGTCTACCAGTTTCCTAGTGGCTACATTTTAGCTTCTTATATTTCCTTTTCGTTTTGGGACTAATTGGATTAGGGCACGTCGAAAAACTCCTAATTGTATAACTAGATCTTTCTTTTCAGTTCACCATACATTTTAGTTAACTTATGCACCAATCACAATAAGGAGGTCAACTTATCCTAGACTAGTTGGGGGTGCCTAACACCTTTCCCACTAGTACTATGAATCCATACTATCTCTGAGTAGCAGACCTTTTGTTTTGATTTTCTTGGAGATTTAACATCTCATTCTTAAGTTGAAGAATGCATTCTCTTCCTCTTTTTGTTTTCCTTGATTTTTAGAAAAATAAGGTGGCAACTTCGATATTTTAATTATAACTTTCAACTTATTTTCTGAGTTTCATATGCTTGTTATTCTCTTAAATAACTTTAACCATCATTTGGGTGAAAAGAAAGATAACGACTCCACTAGAGAAGAGTTGCTATTTCTACATTAACTCGCCTTACAGGAAAAATGCCTTACAACAATCATAAGTCAAACTAAGTCTCAAGTGGAGAAGCAAAATAACATAACTGCTTCAATGATTGCATCAACACTTAATGTCTCAACCACCCACAGTAAACCCCATGTGGCCCCTAGGGTCATCATCCTTGCAAACTCGCCAAGGTCTCCACCGTCTGACTCCATTACCGTAACAACATGCATCCCAACTACCCACGTCTCCCGGCCATCACCTAATACTGTCCGAGCACCCGATGACTGTAGCCGAATGAACTCCCACTAGTACCAAGAAATGACTCAACATTTCATGAAGTTAGCCATTCGAGCCCAAGTAGAAGAAAAGGTTGTCGTCGAAACTCAGTTTGTACTGTCAGTTTCAAGAGGACTACTCTCAAGATAGGGGTAGTCGGGGAGGGACCATCACAAGTCCTATTTTCCTCGTTCTATCAACAGCCTCAATCATTCCTGATGCCTCCTCGTCAAACATATCAGAGGTCACACCGTCATCCAACAGTGTCTATCCGGCCAGCATAGGCGGAAGCCGAATTTGAATCCAGAATTCCGCCTCGAAGATGTCGGAAGCCGACAACAGCAGTTTCTCAGCAACTTCCCTGTCACCCACAGCATCCCCATCACCAACAGCCGCAAACGCTAAAGGGACCCTAACAACCAGTTTCAGTGTAGTCGCCTGCCTTGCCAAAATAGTCAGGCCGAAACCGAACTCCCAAGGCATAGCTACCGGATAGAGCCAAGTCTCTCTAGCAACAATAGCACCTTGGACATCGAGGAAGAGTGCAACCACCCTCTCCTTGCCAACAACCTCGACAGCAAAGGCCCAAACGAGTGCAGCAACACCCTCATCATTAACAGCAACCTAAGCCAGAGCTGCCAGCCATACCAAGAGAGTACGCTCCATTGACGGAGTCACTAAGCAATATTTTCCACAAGGTGAAGGCCTTCTTGACCTTGTCAAAGGTCAAACCCCCTCCATCACAACCATCAAGGTGGTTCCAACCCCACCTTCATTGTGATTTCCACGAATCTACTGGCCATGCAACCGACCAATGTAAATCCTTGAGGAAGGTCATTCAATAATTCATAGATAGCGGTGTAGTCGAGTTGCAACCTCCAGTACCACCAACTACTATACAACGCATGGGGCTCCAACGATGGCCCCAATGACAGAAAGTCATCCTACAACCACTAGGTAGGGTGAGGTGTCGGTAGTCTCGACGGAAAACCACCTCAGTCTGGAAGCTTTAGTGACCATGCTAGGTCTAATAGCTATAACCTCACCTGTAAGTCCAACCCAAGCACAGGATTTCGAGACACTAGAGTCTGTGCCCCCAATCCAGCCATCCGGAGAAGCACCGACAAATGACCTACTAGAACTACTCCTTAAAGGGGAGCTAACAAATCGCTCTACAGCTCCTACTATACAACCCCTACAGCTATCTTCTGCCTCTCTTAACTCAATAGGAGGTGGAAACCCCCAGGTGTTTTCCACCCTTCCTAGTTCAACAGGAGGCGCAAGCGCTGAGAAACCTCCCGCCCTTCCTATCTCAACAAAAGGCGAAACTCAACATAGGGAGCCCATTCAAAGATAGGGGTCACCAAGGTATGATCCCTCTCATCTTTCTCCTTGAATTCCGCTGGCTCCCACCCGATGGCTTGGTGGAGATTTAAAGATTTGCAAACTATCATTTGACTACAACAAGTCTGTGTTGAGGAAACTAGCAATAAGCAGTCAATTATTGCATAAGCCCTTATGTCTCTCAGTTTCATACATTAAAGGAGGAGAATGTTTCCCCCCTTTTTAGTTGCTAACAACTTTACCAAGTGCGCAGGAAAAACAAGGACAACTTCGAGTTTGGCATCCCGCTGAAGTCGCCAACCTTACCAGAATTCCAGCTCATAACAACCAGATACCACCCCAACGTAGCCAAATCCCTCCGCAGCATCAGGCTTGGCAACCCACTAAAGTCGCCAACTACACCGAAATTCCGGCCCAGCAATCGTTTTCCGCCATGAATGTTGGAGTTGCACAGCCGGCTCCCACCACGTGCAAAGGCTTGACATCCCAACGAAGGCATCAAAAAGCACCATGTCTACCTAAGTTTCCCGATTTGTCCGACAAGGCTTGACAAATTAGTCAAATTCCCCCACTACTCCACAAGTGTGTAAGACCATTCATCCAATCGTTTCAAAACACGAAGCTTATGAATGGGAAAGGGTAGATTTAGGTGTTCTCCGTCTACTGCTGACCACACAAGCGTCCATAATAGGTTGTACCCGTCCAAGCCACCACATGTGTGAGTAAGTCATCTCATATGGCAAACATCCACCTACACATTATAGTGTCAGTGAGGATAGGCTAACCAACGGCCCATAGGGAAATTGATAGCTGCACGTCAAATCTTGAGCTTCAGACCTACCTCCTTGTGAGTGATTTACCATAGACTAGGGATATGCTTCTCTTGCACTTGCCGTCCATGGTCCCCTTTTCAGTGAAGTGAGTCAGCTTCATTCCTCAATTGACCGAATAGCATTAGATGAGCAAGAGCAAGCGCCTCGTAGGAGCCCATCTAGTAAGGCCTACATTTCATTCTTTTTCTCCTCAGGCTTTCCTCTAACTTCATCTCTTAGTCCAACTTTTACATCTTCTAACTCATTCTAATTTGGATGGGGGCAAAGGTGAGCTGATTTAGAGACCCCTTCACCTAACAGCCTTTGCTACCATAGGTTGAAAGAAGGGATAATGATCTTTGTAGGCATTTAGACATAAACCTGCATATCACATCAAGCATTCTATACACATCATGTTTTATTGCTCAAAGGAAGGGAAACCCCTCCATTTACTAATGTTTTGTTAAGAATGCATGTGAATTAACGAGCTTGGCAACTCTACAAGTCGGTCAATCCTTATTTTGTTTGCAAGAGGATACACTGAGCTTGGCATCCCACCAAAGTCTGCTACTTTTTCAAGCTGTCGGCTCAAAAGGCCAGCATCCACCCTAATTTCCAACTCAAACAATCAGATTTCCGCCTTACAAGCTGGCCCAAGGCAATCGACATTCCTTCATTAACCTGTTTAGTTCAGTTGTTCTACAAGTTAGCTCCAACAAGGCTTGACATCCTAATGAAGGCATCAAAAAGGGTTTGACATCCCTACAAAGATATCACCGCGAAGCACGCCACCGAAGTGACTGCACCTTTCACCGATTTCCATCATATTCCAACACTCCAAGCCAGCTACCGACCTAGGCAACCGGAAGTAAGGCTTGCATGTTTTCACAAGACTTGGCATCCAACAAGTTCACCCTTTTTGGGCTACTAGCTCAAATAACAGGCATCCACCCAAATTTTTGGCTTCAAAAACTGGAGTTCCACCAAACAGGCCTACTCAAGGCAGTCAGTCTTCCTTCATTAACCTATTTAATTCAGTTGTTCTACAGGTTAACTACACAAGGCTTGGCATCTCGCACATAAGACCCGTCAGCAGCTGCGTCCTCAACAGCAACCGACTCGGCAACCCGTCTGAGTCAACCAATTCCACCCCCAACAACAGAGCTTGGCAACCTCATCAAGCCTCTCACCCGACAACCGGCAACCTCCGATCGAGATGTCGCACGGCAAGGCCGGGTCAATCAGCCTGTCCAGCCTTCGCGACATCTTCAACAACCAACGTCCCGAGGCAGAACTAGGGGCATTCTGCCCCTCCCCCTCTTCACTTACCCAGCAGTTAAAGTAGCAGGGGAAGAGCAACGATCTCGCGCCCTGGGCAGGCAAATGCGACTAGCCCGTCGCGTTCTCGTCTGGAACCATCTATGGCTTTTGCCTCCTAGCAAGACGACAGCCAATGTATCCACCCGACTTTCCGTCAAGCAACCGAGAAGTTAGCTCCAGCCAAGGGCCTCATCTCGCACCTTTACCGCCAGAAGGTCAACATCCCAAGGCAGAAGTAGGGGTATTTTGCCTTTCACCTATAGAAAACAGGTACATCTCCCTTTCCCCACCAATACCATTTCTATGATCTGCACGTCACACCTTGCATGCACAATAGGTAGGTCCATCCTTCAGTTTCTCCCACTGCATTGGTGCTGAGAAGGAAAGGGGTCGACAAGGCTAGCGATGCCTTCATCCTCGCCAGTCGGTACAAAGTCTAGGTCTCAATCTGCCAGAAACCACTGTGGCATTCTCCTTCAGATCCCTACAAGCTTCTGGGTCTCCATCTGCCGAAAGCCACCTTCAAATCCTGGATACCCGCAAATCTGCCCGGTATCCGTCAACAGCTTGTCAACCACTCAACTAACTAGACTCCACAGCCTCCAGTTAGGACAGGTCGAAGGCAGTGTCTCCTCCCTCCCACTGGAAAATCTGACCCTATTCATTCTAAGCCCCAATGCAGCAACCACTTAATGCATCTTTTGAGTGGTTATTACAATAAGGCAA
This sequence comes from Amphibolis antarctica, assembly GCA_024699675.1. Classification (NCBI taxonomy): domain Eukaryota; kingdom Viridiplantae; phylum Streptophyta; class Magnoliopsida; order Alismatales; family Cymodoceaceae; genus Amphibolis; species Amphibolis antarctica. The sequence goes on along the minus strand of JAMKPZ010001792.1, from coordinate 17,431 downwards.
ATTGCATTAAGGGATGTCAGGGAATCTTTAGAAACCCCAAGTAGTTACGAACGGGTGAAGAGTGGACTTTAGCTAAAAGAGTTGCTTCAAGTTCGTCATTCCTTCACCTCCACCTAAACCCCTTTTTGGGTTTAGCATTCCCAAAGCCTGCCAATCTTTTCTTTTATTCTCTCAAGGGATTCTCTAGGAAGTAGAGACAGAATGCTCTACACTTTTCCTATTGAGAGCCTTTTTCTGAAGGATCTGGGAATCTGTGCATGACACTCCCTCATCAGGAAACCCCTTTTTGGGTTTGGCATCCCCAAAGTTTGCCAATCTTTTCTTTTATCCTTTATTTGATTCTCCGGAAGGTAGAGCGAACATTCCTCTGCATATTTCTCGTCGAGTTTATTTTCATAAAAATTTGAGAATCTGTGTATGACCCTTTCCCTTCTAGTACCCACAAGCATATCGAATCATTCTCAAACCCTAGTTGTCGGTCTCCCTCCCTCTTGGTCCTCCAACCTCACCTAAGGAGGAACATTCTATTGACCCCTCATACTTAGGGATATGCAATTGACATCGTGGTTAGTTTGGACCAAACATTCGACCCCTCACGATTCGGGTTCGAGTTAAGTGTAGTACTCCCAGGTGTTAACCACGGCACCTTGGAAGTTCGGGCCGGTTGCTGGCTATCTAAGCTGGAAGTCTCATTTCGTCTTCTGCCTCATGCCTCTCAATCAATGGACCTACTCCATTGAGTCACCCCTCATGCAACGAACCCATTACTCATCTGACAGTTGCTGGTCAATCGGAAGTTCCATTTTTATCAACGCTTAGTTAACGACACTTCCATTTTTGTTTAAGTCAACCGTAGACTAAGGTCTGTAATGTTACGACCTATCGTAGAGTAAAGCCCGTAATGTTACAATCAGCCGTAAAGTAAAGTTCGTAATGTTACGGTCAGCCGTAGGGTAATACTCGCAAACTCTTACGGCGAAAGAGGAAGTAATGCACTGCCCGACTCATGCAACCGATGGTCACTACCCCGACCCAGCTACACACTGGTAGCCGATATTCCTACCACGTCGTAGATATCCATCTCTCTAGTTGCCTCTAACGCACCTTCCAAAAGTGTAAGTCCAATTTCTAGCCGCCTCTGATGTACTTTCTAGAGGCGTAAGTTCAATCCTCTTGCCACTTCTGATGCACCTTCTAGAAGTATTACAGGTGAGACACCAGTCCTAGAATGGACCAGTCGTCCGACGGCAAGTGGGCAAACTTCCGACCTATAAGGCAGATGTCCAGCCGCTCTTGATGCACCTCCCAAGGGCATGAAACCAGTCTCCAAGCAACTGACCACACAAGTACAAATCAACTTTCGCGACAGAGATGACAGAATTCCGAACAAAACAGCGAAATTTCACCCATTTGTGCCAGTCATTTCTAAAACGCTTGGAGACTCACTACAACGAACCAATGAGACCTAACCTTCCAAGGCAAAGAAGGCAAAATTCCAGCTAAAATGACAGAATTCCAGCCTAAAGTGTCGGCGCCTCCAGACGATTCCTGGAGCGCAGCAAGCCCAACTGTTGCCCAGTCAATGTAACGTGTGCAACACTTGGCCTTCCTACGTCTAACGGTCCAACTTCACAGAACGTCGTGACCTTAGCCTATAAATAGACCCCCCCCTTACCGCATAGGAGAGGTTCGACTCTTTGATCCCGCTACTGTTCAAGTGTCCAAGCGATCTAGCTTCCCCGACGATGACTACTTGTTTGTCCAACTACTAATTTTCATCAACGGTCGACCGTCCGTGTAGGAGAGCTCACCGGCGACGACTCTAGCCCAACCTTCCTGTTAATGGAAAGGGGGGAGACAAGTCTTTTACTGATGGTTATCCCCTTGGTCGCCCATGGCTTCGACCAAGGGAAGCCCATTCCTCCCTCGAGGCCAGTAAAATAAGGTGACAACTCTGATATTTTAATTATAACTTTCAACTTATTTTTCAAGTCTCATATATTTGTTATTCTCTTAAATAGCTTCAACCATCATTTGGGTGGAAAGAAGGATAACAGGAGGCACCCAAGCCAATTGTTTTAAATGTGATGATAAAGGTCAACATATATTTCTCTTACATTTCTAAAATAAATACATTATACATTCCTGAAATTATAACAAAATTAAATGAAAAAATATTAATGCAATTTTTTATTTAAGTCGCAAATGTATTCATTCAAATTGCCAATATCCCATTTCAGGTTACAAAAAAGGATTTGCAAGTCATATCCTGTTACTCAGGCTGTAAGTGTAAACAACACAATGACAAATAAATCCATTTAAATCACAATTATAAATGACAATATCACAAATTAGTTGACTTAATAACAAATAAGAACATCCAAGTCACAAATGTTTGCATGATTTTGTGGTCTTGTTCAGGTCACGAATATTCAAATTTACGTCATAAATAATGTCGTCCAAATTAAAAGCAATCACATTCACCTTGCAAAATGTCTTTTTTTGAGCAACATTCATTTTCCAAAATGTTACTAATGAATTCATGCTAAGTTTTAGAAAAGATCTCAAATATTCACATCTATGTTATGAATAAACAAAACCTAGTTACAAATAGGCTCTTCCAGGTCAGATATCATTCATGGTTCTTCAATCATTTCACAGAGGATTCATTTGCTAGAGATTATGGAGTCATTAATTATGAGATTGTGAGATTATAACTATAATTTGTACAATTTGTCTTTGACATGATAGATTGTGTTCATAATCTAACTGATTACGCATGGTGACTTTAAGAGAGATTCAATAATCATGATAATCAAACTTTTATTCGATTATCAAATTGTACATTAGATTATGTACTTTCTTCTCTGTCATGCCATGTACTTTGTTAAATGAATATACAATCTAGTGTAACATGATTTAAACAAAACAAGAATATAAATGTCACTCATAACAGCACCTACTACACAATTTCGGTCACCTCATGCAATGTCTATAATCTTGACCATACACAATCAAAGTCTAACAAGTGGAGCAAACAGAACCACAGGTGAAATTTCTTGTAGTGCAACAAAATAATCATTACCTTAGATCTATTTACATGTCTTCCCATCACACTGCAAATTCACTATGGATTACTGCTAAAATCATTTTCTTTTCTTAAAAAGAACCTATGACAATATGATTTACATTTCATTTGTCAATGAATTACAAGCTAGGGTTTCAAAAAGTGAAATGATGTTGGATATTGAGATGAAGAAAAGAACGTAAGTGAAGGAAGAGAAGGAACATGACATGGCCATTGTAGCAGAGGTGATGAAATGGCGATGGCAGTCAGCAAATTTCATGGAAGGAGAAGAAATACAGTAAGACAAATGAAGGAGCAACTTGGTCATAAACAATTGCAAAAAGATGGATAACCAAATGGAATTAGCAACTTAGGTAACATACTTCAAGTTAGCACATAAGTGCATTTCAAAGTACAAGGTAACAAAGTAAGATTCAGGCATAGCTCAAGACATCAATGCATAAAATACTACGTGTTTTATCCCTATGGAAGCATGTGGCACACACTTTTCTTATTTATAGAATTTTTAGCATTTTTAAATAAAAGGACCAATTTTACAAAGAGAAATAATGGATTCAAGTGATTGTATAACCTGATTATGAGACGTCTTATATGATTTGTCTATGTCATCAGTAAATCTAGTTAAACAGCACCAAAACATTGTTCCAGTTGTACCACAAGCATGCTGCCAGAACATTGAGTGCTCAAAATTTAGAAGAGAAGATGAAAAAAGGGGAGGGGGAAATTAAATCTGAGCCAACACAAGACAAAAATAGGTAGAAAATTATTGTAAAGAGGGAGAAATGGACGACTAAAAAAACAATAGAGTCCTGGAAGTCATTTTACACTAAAGTAAACCTGAGAAAACATATATAGGCCATGTTGATGAATTCTACTGCCTTTCACTGAATAACATAAAACCAAAATGGCAAAACCATAATATAGTTCTGCTAATTCAGCCAATGAACCCAAGATATTCCATTTAAAAAGGAAACTGGTATCATGATAATAATAAAAAATACTGTATTTTTCAAGGATGGTATAGCCAATTTTGAATCATAAATGTCATAGTAACCTTGAATATGTTTCTTGCTGAAGCAACTTCTCAATCAAAAGCTTAGTTTTACTGGTTGCAGCTAAATGTGGACGTCTTGCCCCCTGCTTCTCAATCATTTTTATTCCAAGCTGATAACACATAAAAAAATGTCATTCCCCAAATAGCAAGTCCCTTAACGAAGTGAATGGTTATAAATCATTAATAAGTTGATCAATAAAGCAATAAGACTAAGCCTTATAGTTGCTTAGTAGGCACGCATTGTGCACCACTAAGCAACAGATCATATCAAATAAAAATATAATGTTAAGTGGTTAGGAAGGTTCATCATCAACTCACCTCATCTGTAATATTGGCATCTTTATGGAGGTCATGTCCATGCTCACCCTCACCTTCATCTACAAAATGGGCAGCAGATTTTAGCAGAAGTCCGGACTTTCTAGTTTATAGTATATCACTAAAGCACAATTGCACATGGCAAGCAGAAAGATAATTTCTCTAAGGTAGAACAGATACACATGTTGAATCCACCACTAAATAGCCCAAACTGTAAGAATGGATTCTTAGAAAAATCAACCAGAGGGACTGATCTAGCCTGATCAAAAAACATGCAGAACCAATATTTATCAATATATTGAATAAAATTAACAAGTGGACCCTCTCAATCCCTGACTAACCAATCAATAAACAATTATCAATGTTTTAAAAAATTGGAAAAACAAATGTCTAAAACCTGAAGACCGCCCAAAACCGCCATTAACAATTAAGTTGTGGGGAAGATGAAGAAAATAGTTTGATAAAAAGAAACCCATTTTTCCATTTTTTTCTACTTAATTTAAATTACCTTTTGGTGAAAATGGGTCAAACAGGGGACCATCACAGGTTACCCAATACCCAAACCCAATGGGAGAAATAATATCAGGATGCTTAGGAGATATTATTTTGTTATTTAGATACCTGATATATTTTTTGGACTTAGAGGCTACTTTTCATAATGGATCCCTCATTTTTATACATATATACATTGAGGGTAAAAATAATGGTACAGATATCATATTAGATGGCAATCAAAACATGGTGAAATTTTCACTTAAAATAAATAAGTATTAGTCATTGAACTAAACTTATCCAGATTAACTAACTTTTGTTAAATTCAAATATATAAAAAACAGTGAATATAGCTTAGATTAAATTGAAACTTTACCACATTAATAAATTATGCCATTATTGGTAGGGAAAATGAGATTATTCATTACCAACACTAAAGATTACAAGTATATAGGAGTCATTAAAACTCTAGGGTTGCATTTGGGAATAACTTTTTCAACTTCAGGAGCAACAAAAAGTGATTTTTGCAACTTCTCAAAACAAACACTCCAAATGCATCTCGATGCTCATGCCGCTCGATATGACAACTCATGGGAAGCCTCAAAACAAAAAGTGATGTTTGTATGTCTTTTAATATTTAAATAAGTGATGTTAACATTGAAATTGTATTTTTTAATGTTGATGTGATTGAATGTTATAATAAGATTAATATGAAAAAGTTGTCTTGGAAATCTGCCCATGTCATCGTGACATTGAGAGTAATTTTTAAATGGAAGAGTGATATTCCCAAACGAAGACTAGGTTACATGAATATCTATAAAACCATTAACAAATTTAACAATCATGAGGTTGAAGCACCTATGTCAAACATGCCTAACATATTACATAATGACTTGAATACATTGGCAGCTAATCTCTTACTAAAAATATCAACAATCTCCTTGGAAAAGATTGTGTAAGGAGGAAACAAATCCTTTCATCACCAAGTTGCACATTAAGTTATCTTCAATATGTGTTGTCTGGTGATGCAAAATGAGCAAGGTATAGATTTTTAAAGAAAATGTTGGGCAAGTGAGGAGCCTTTAGCATCTCTCTTCCTGGCATTGTTCTCTACTGCACCTTGCACCAATGTAAGTATTGAAGAGAGTTGTGGGCTCTCTGAGGCATGGATATGTTTGATTCTGTAGAAACCTAAGTGATTCAGAAACTTTTATCCTCACTAACTTGCTTTTATATCTTCATTTTCACTGTTCTTTGATTTCCACGAAGAACCCCTCACAACTGTGGCAATGGAGGAAGGATGGCAATTTCTCAGTCAAGTCATTACATTGGTTACTGACCTTTGTAGTGGTCAGATTAACAGAGTTGAAAGTCAAATTTTTTGCTTGACAGGGATGGCACAATGTCAACCTAACAGAATGCTTCCCTTAGGAGAGAGGTTTCCACATTGCTAGTCTATGCAGATTCAGTGGTGACCACCAGGATGATCAATGGAACTTATTCTTCAGTTTCTCCTCAATGAGAAAACTTTGGTATACATGGTTGGGTATAAATCAGTTGGAGAAAAGGGATACAACATGGTTCTAATAGTGATGGGTAGGTAGGAGAAGATAAAAGAAGTCCAAGAGGAAAATCTAGTGAACTATTCCTCACACGGTGTGGTGGAGACACTAGTTTGAAAGGAACAATAGGGTATTCCATGGTGTAGCTCACAATTAGGATTATTTCTGGTCCATGGTTTCAAAGTGCATGGAAGACTGGACAAGATCATGGAAGGCACCAGGCATGATGGAAGATGCAGGCATCTGAGCTTGGCTTGAACTCTTGTCACAATTTGAGGTAGTGGCAAGATTAGTTTTCCATTGTTTTGTATTTCTCCTTTTCTTTAGTTTGGATCTTTCCTTAGAGAGGATTTATGTTAGTGGAAAGTGGAGGAAAGGATAATGAGGGGAAGTAAATTCTGAAAATGTGGATGTTGGTAGACTAGAAAAGAGAAAGAAAGTAAATTGATCACTTTCTTTGGGTATAAATTCCATAAGGTTGAAACTTCCACCTTCTTCCCCTACAGAAAGTTTCAAAAGGTCCCTTCTTCCCCACCAGTTTTTCCACTCATGCATGCCTATTGTTCACATAGCAGCCCCATCTTACACCCATGTTCACCATTTGCACCCTCATTTTCCGACCATTTGCACCCCATCTTCTGCCCATTTGTACCTCATCTAGCTCATTTGGATACTGTAGTGGTGGCTAGCAAGATGTGCCAGGAGATGAGAGAAGAGAAGGGACGAGATACTCCATTTTGGGGGTGCTTTTTTCTGTCATCACTTCTGCTCCTCCCCTCTTCTTCATCAACTTCCCTTCATCTGAAAACATGAATTTTATTGGGAAGTAACCTGAATTTTATTGAAAAATAGTCTAATTTGTACAAAATGTATAACCTCACATTTTTATTGAAACGTAACCTAGATTTTTATTGAAATGTAATTTGGATTTTAATGTTTGAATATAGAAATACTTGTATGTCATTTTTGATTATTTTGTTTTGAAAACTGATTTTCCAGTGACATGTAAGCAATAAAAAGTAGAATGCACGTAACTCAATACTCTTTCCATGGTATGCAGGCAAAAAAAGAGGGTACAAAGGACATTTCACACACAAAATGTCTTACACGGGAATTACAACAGTTAACCACAATGGAATTTTTGGATAAAAGTTGGGTTTTTCAAGGAAAATACCGATAAAGTAGGCCATGCAAGCAAAAACAAAAAAAAATCTTCAAAGAAAACAAAAAATTTCCGTGAGAGGATTCAACAACATGCAATTTACAACACCAAACAAGATACATCAATGAGTAATCCTCAAAAACAGAATTATTTTCGCAAATCCAACACGAAACATTACAGCTTCAAATCAGAACAACATCCCCAATCACGCACCACAGCACACCGCAAACCCTCCGAAGAATCCCTCGCCTCCCACGCCAAACCCAAAAACGCTGGACGGCCAGCAATAACTACAAGAACCAGCGACAACCATCGAACCAGAAGAGGCAACGCAACTCACCGAGATCATCCGAGTCGGACTCCGACGTGGAAGAGCAAGAGTGGCTCCCACTCTCCGACCCAAACACAGAGGTGAATAACCTCCCTATCCCCGAGAACCACCTCTTCGCCGTGGTCTGTGGTGACGCAACAGCCGGAGACTCCTCTTCCTGCCGGTAGTACGGCGAGGCACGCAGAGCCGCCGCCCGTCGCCGGGGCCTCCGTAATTTGCCCCCTGCACCACGTGCGTCGCCAGCGGGAGCCCTAGATTCCGAGTCCATGGGACGGAGGACTGAAGCAGTGTCTTTGTCCTCTGCTCGGAGGACAGAGACGGAAGAGGGATTCGGCTTTCTCGGAGCAAAATAGCAAGGATTGGGAGTTACCGAAGTTGGTGAAATTTATCCAGGGGACCTTGTTTTTCTAAGATATTGGAAACGTTTCTTTACTTTTTTAGATTAGTACATTATCATCTGTAACTAATTTTTCTCATTTATTGTTATTTCCTATTCTCTCCATGTTAATCGATTTTTCAAAAATTTGAATCAAAAAGTATATCTTATATACTAGCTTATTTTCACATGTAACTTTAAATAATCCAATTTAAACTAAAATGCTCGTAATCTTACGTGAAAAGACATTATTGTGGCGAATCTTAGGTGTAATGATATAATATTTATATTTTTATTATTAATTAATTTCAAGATAATTTTTTTATATTACGCAGTCGATAATGGATTTATAATGGATAATTGTATATTTGCATTGGCCTTCCCTTGCTACAAGGATTAAAGAAGTTCAGAAATAAACACAACTGCGTCACATGATAGTGATTGATAATAATAAAATTAACTTACAAAAATTTAAAACAAATAAATATAACTTTAACTTTAATTAATAACAACTTCAACTATCTCAAATTAAAATATAAAAATTAAAAAAATTAATACAATCTTTGTAGATTGAAAGCTTTATAACGATGAAAGGTGCTGGAATATTCGGCTTTATCACCTAGGGAGTTGCATATAATAAACGATGATCTCTGCAGTCACGACTCATCACGGGCGGGAAAAACGAAGGCACGTGGGCTGTGTGCTGTGAATCATTTGTTATTGTAAAAATCACAACTGTTTGTCTTCAAATTTGATGGAAAGAAAATAAATATGAAATTTAATTAACTGTAATTGATAGAAAAATATAAAAGAAATTTCACCGTACGAAAGATTTTGCAATCTTCTTATACGAAAGTACTTGATAATCTTATAAAACTTTGCTTCGGAAATAAACAAGATACGGATATTAATGATGTTTCAAAATAAAAATTATTTCATTTCATACAAAATTTTTAATTCTAACTCTTAACTTCAAACACAAACTCTTATACATTATCATTCCTATGTAAATCATTATATATAAATTTTTATCTTACAACTCATTATAAACCACAATATCATTTGATAATAAAACTTAACTTTCAACTGTAACGTTCAACATTAAAATATCTCGTTACCCAACATACTCTTACATGAAACCATCCCATGAATGGATTTACGAGCAAAACAGATACCGTCACTCTTCTGCGCTTAAGAACGATTATCCTGTGGAAACACTCCCAGCATCTCCAATACCATCTCCAAGGATCATGCAAACCCCATCACACGAGTATTTATGATGTCAATTTTAACAAACGAAGGGTCTGATAATTACGAAACCACGAACAAAGATGGCAGATCTCAAAATGTTGCAGTTGGCAAAAGCCCCATCTAATACACCCGAGATAGAAGAGAGATTACATGTTGTGAGGTACATCCGCAAACAATGACGGCCTAAGTCCAAGCGAAAGCTGAGGTTGTCCTTTTGCTTGTCTCATGCAGCTTGAGATTCGTTAAGCGATGACAAAAGAGTCCCCAAGTTTGCATCGTCCTTGTGCTTGTCCCATGTTGTTTCGAACTGTACTCCTTTGCACCTGGGTGGCACATAGAATGGGAATCCTATTCATTGAAGAAAAATCGAATCTTGGGGGATCGACAAAATTTTTAATCCGTAAGCTCTGGCAAGTGGCGAGTAAAACATATGCCCTTACTGCTTAAGCAGAACTAGTATCTCCACAATACGACTGCGTATGATTTCACGATCTTTCCTCGTGGCTGCTTCCTTATATACCAGTGTCAGCTCATCTATTAACCTGAAAGGCAGATATTGAAAAAACAGTTAACTTTAATTCAGCTAAATTTATTTTTTCTTGAATTTGAAATACGTTAGTTATTTTTCTTAAATGTTTCTATTTTAGCTATATTTTTAATTTTAATGACTAGTGATTGAGTGATAATTATACATATTCATGATATATTCATCTATAATATATTAAATCTGCTTGACCATTTTGATAATTATGATGGTTGTATACATGTGAATGTACTATGATCTGTTTATATTTAATTTAATCCATTTTTCGAGAACCCCTTTAAAAGCTTTAATTTTCCTCGGCATAATGTCTATTTCTTTTATCAAAAGCTTGCCAATGATGTTTTTTGATGTTTAATAAGGCATTCTACTGAGATTGCTTTCTATTGGTGAGTGCTGAGATTCTAAGAATGATGTGTTGTAGCCTTTTTATTAGATTTAAATGTGATTTTTCGTCCCTTTGCTTCTTTTATGGAATTATATAATGTAGATTACAATCTCATATCTTACAAAAGCAACACAACTTAGAGGAGATATTTAGGGAAGAAAGTCGGACTTAAAAAAGAATTTTTTTTGAAATCAAAGAAAACGATGCTAACCTGCAAAATTGAGCTGATTTCCTCGGCCATGTTAACTTCACTATTATATATATCTGTTCAAGAACCTAGTTCAAGAAAAAAAAAAAAGGTTTCTGTTGCATCATTCTACAAATCAAATTTATTTGAGAAAAAAATCGAACAAAAAGAGGGTGCTTAAGACAATACAATCGAAACTTTGAACAATGTCTCTTTGACTGTAAAAGGAACTGAAAACACCACCTAACGTATCACATCTATAACCTCCTTTTGAATTTGTAACTCTAGCCAAAATTATTAACATTGGTATGCTGAAAAACATTCATGCATTAGAATTTTGACAATCCAAATAGGATATTTACTTGCTAATTTCCTAGGGTATATCATTAAACACAAAGCAAAAGTGACTACTGCTATCAATTGACAGGTTATCCACAGAAGCCTACCAGTGTGATTGTTTTATCATCATCAGCATGCAACCATAGAAAGATAAGTGGAAAGATGCGCCTAAAATGAACCAGTAAAACAAGTCCCAGTGCCTCCAAAACTGGTTCAATCAATTGAAGCCATGCAATTCGACGGTCCTTGTTCATTGGTTGACGCTCCAAGTGACTTAGCATCTCAACTAGTATCTTTTCATACCTAAGCATAAAACTGAAGTTAAATGCCACACTTGGATAAAAAAATTCACATGATATGAAACATACAAAATTTAAAACTATTAAGCCACCACATCAGAGTTCCAGCAAATGCAATTCATTCTTTTAGTAGTAATGAACAGAAATGCTTTCGAAACGAGAGAAAAACAGGTGGGCCAACACAAGCCATAGGTAGGCAGAAAATACTAAGGCAACGTGCCAAAAGTCCTGCACATGCCATTCAATTATAGCATTGCCTATACTATCCAAAACATGGTTGCTTGATTTAGGGATTGTATTCTGTTGGGGAAGCCTACATTGAGATTTTGGAAAAGGTGAATACTGAACTTTTAATTATACCTATGGACATCTCAGTATGTGATCACTGATCAGTTACTTTTGAGATTGTTCGTATTTCAACAAGTTATCAAAGTAAAAAAGAGTACACTCCACTAGTTCCTTAGATGCTATTTTTGTTGTGCACAGGCTTGGACTAGAGCAGGCCGATTCTTTACAACCCATTTCAATCTACCACTAATTCCCAAACATTATCATGTATGCTACATTGCCACCAAATCCCATCATGCTTGCTCAGGTCTAGAAAAGCATTTTTCTTGTCAGATCCCAAATCAACCACTTTGAACCAACTGCTGTCAAGACTGAGGCTGACATGAAATAGAAGCCAACATCGATCAGCTCCAAATGAACATACAACTACAGGTATACCATGTCCAAAAGTGATACATTTGGCATCCTCTTCTTGGTATCCCACCACTCGCCACACAACTACTGGAGGGAATGGCAAGACCTAGTTGTGCATTTATTCAACTTTAGTTTAGCATAAAAGAAAATATTGGGCAACCCAATGCAACTATGCATACAACTATAATATCTCAAAACATGCAGTATCTAATAATGAGTTATTTAGGATTAATTTTAGTTAAATACTCACTTAGCTCACAACAGAACTCTCCTCTTTCCTCTTTCCTCTTTCCTCTTTCCTCTTTCCTCAACACAATAGCTCACACGAAAGGAGCACCCACGGAACCTAAGCCTCCTCGCCAAACACCTCTTCTACCCACATGGATGTAGCTTAACCAACCTCCACAAGCAAGCAGGCTGAAAATCCCCAGTTGCCTGCACAAAAGGGGAAGAAGGTGAGTGTTACTAAACCCTAATTCTTCCAGATTGGAAGAAGAGTAAAAGAAAGAGAAAATGAAGTCATCATGTAGTCTAATTAAAGAAAAACTAAACCTATATGCTAAAGAGTGAATCCTATGCTATGAAACAAAAGATCTAAGTAACTGCTCCAAGTATGCATAAGAAAGGTATTAGGCACCTTACATGCTTGAATTACTTAACCTCTGGGTTATCCCATAATTAGATGCATCCTATAGGTTTCATTAGGTGTGCTAAGCTAGAGTTATAGTGCAACTAGAAGCCTGTGTACCCTGAAATAATGTAAAGTGCTTTAATGAGTTTTATTTTCTTTCTGTAATTTTTCTTTTAGTTGTTAAAACTTTTTACAGATTCTTGAACCTAGAATTATTTGAAGGAGGTTTTTCATGTGTCTTATTTTGAAATTTGAATTTCCTTTTTAATATTACAAAGATTGTCAGTTTCCCGATTTTCGGAGTATAGCATGCATGTAGATCCTAAAGCACTTTTATTGTAATTTCCATTGTTTTTTTCTTGACTAATCATTCTTGTACTTAGGAACCTCATTCTTTAATGGGATTCACCCTATCCTTTCTCAACAAAAAAAACTCCCATGGAAAATTGAATTTGAATCAGATATTTAGCACAACAGTTTCAAATAAGGTGACTCCTTCACATGGATTGTCAACTCTTAACTAAATGAATTTTTTGAAAATCTTGAGCAGTGAAATGAAAACAAATTGTAATTTACTGACAGAAAAGCTACAAAGTGTTGAAAAGAAAAATTCGTACCAACATATTAACCATCTATTCTACCACTTACATTTGCCTACATAAAGAGAAACACTTACCATGGGTTACGAGAATTTCTTTGCAGTATCCTAGTTAATGAAATAACTGACATCTCTACAACATGATGCCAAAGTTCATCACCAGAAGCAATATTTTGAAGACAAGCATCAAGGATTGGATCTTCATACCATCCAAGCTCAGCAGAATTAACATTTTTTGCTAAATATATCATAGACACCATTCCCGGGCCCTGATAAGGAATACAGAAGATAAGATTCCTGTACATTTTATGCATACTAGGATCCATTTATAATATTCTGCTCTATTTAGACGGAATTAACTTGAAATGGTAATCATACATTACTAGCCAAAAATAAATCTATTTACTCATATTATTTAATGGGTCACACAAAAACTTAGATTTGACATGAGATATGATAAATAATCCAAGACATAGCTCTATGGTTCCTTCAAACAAGATGAACAAATCCAAAATATCAGTGAATGCAAAACATGAAAAAACGCAATTTCCATTTATAGCAGTGGAATACCTTAACTTCGGGTGACCAGTGGTCCAGTGCTGTCAATGCACAAGGAATCACAAGAGAGCATAATTTCCCAAGATGAGGATAGCTGACCTAAAAACAAAAAAGATTTTTATTTATGCAGTAAAAAATATGAGATTGTCTAACTTAAGTGTTGATGCTAGATATCAGTAGGATACTTTTTTCTTAATCATTTTCAACAAGAGCAATTTTTTCTTTGAAGAGGCATTTGATCGATCAAACAAACATGTTCCAGAAATTCGATGTTCATTCATGTACTATTTTCTTATATATGCTGTGTTAAAAATGAAAATGGCATTTTTCCGGTTTAGTTACATTTTGGATCCAAATATACTCAAATAAATAGTCTTTGTAAATGATAATGAAATTAAAGATTGATGGTGTAGTTATTTCAAAAATATTTAAAAAAATTAATATGCAAAGTTTGGATGGTCATATTAATAATAAAAATTATAGCTATTCTGGAAAAATAAGAGCATTTTATTAAAATCCCAAATTCCCTGCAAAATAATATTCCAGAATTTATTAGTTAGTTTTCTGGATTTTTCATGAATTTAATTGGAGATGTGTGGAATTAGATGAAATTTATTGGATTCAAGTATGGTTCACTGGAATAAATTTGGATTATCAATAATTTATTGGAATTAATTCAGATTTAATAATATTACTAAGCTATAAGGACTTAGATATAAAATGGCTAAAGATATGTGTGCCTAGAGACATGTCATTAATTGCAATTACAAACAATGAGTGACAGAGAAATAGGTTCCTTCTTCCCCTTTCCTCACATTTTGATTTGTTCCACACAACATACTGGTACACATATTGAGTACCAGTATCCAGACATTGGATGAGTAGTAGAATTTACTGATATCATCCATACACTGGCTCACATATTGTGGGCTCAGGCCTACATCCAGACCTAAACTAAGACCATGACGTGAGGATCTCAGCTTCTTGAGTTATACATGAAGCAAAATAGAAACAAGCACAGTAGATCGAGCAACAGAAATGGTTGTGTTACAAGTGATTGATACCCAACTAATTTTGATAGATATGGTGGTTGTATACATGCAACTCTACTTAAATTTATTTATTTTAAATTCAAGCCTTCTTAGAAAGGCATTTCAAGCCCCATCTAAGAAAATGTCTTTTAAGCTTCGATACATTAATGTTCATTTCTCATTTTGTTTAACACGGGTAACATGAGTTGTTATTACAGAGATGCAATGTTTTAAATGACAGGTAGTGGTGGACAGAGATTGAAGGCCAAGTCATACGGAACCAGTTAAGTTGAGTTTGTATCTATTTATCATGTATCTCATTTTGAGTGTTAGTTCACCAAAAATAATTCAATCTTTGATGGAAATAGAAATTAAAATCTTGATTTTAACATCATTTTTCGAATGTCAACAATTCCCAATGGTGTATATTACGATTTGGGATAATTGTTGAACAATCACTATAATTGTTGCATTTATAAACATCCACACAAAATAATTTAACATAAATAACAAAATAGGCATACACTTATTGATCCATTGAAAATGATTTTTGAAGTGCTGCACGTAATGTAATCATGTCAAATCAGTTAAAAATGTGTCGGTTGTAGTTACATCCAAGCTATGTTGTTCATTTCGTTGCATCTATTCAAAGCTATGTACATTACTCATGAATACATACTGTAAATAACTTAAATGCGTCAGGATGATTATCCCTAAAGATCATCGTGGTTGTGTTGATCGTGTAATAATATAATGTCAGAAATTTCCACCCGCACCTTGCATGCTAGAATTTATAAACATCGCTAAGAAATGAACGTCTCATCGTGCCTATATGAATACCTGCGTAAGAAACCATCTAAACTGATGCGCAGCGATGATCGCATGCTCCACCGGCACCTTCGCAGAAGCACTCACCACATCCAGGCCATCAGGATCAACACACCCCTCCTTGATCACCCTTTTCAATCCAGGAAACAGCTCCTTCATCAACCCTTCCAGAAGCGCTCTCTCGTCTCCCTGCGCGACCAACCGCGACATCCCCTTCAATGCGTCCCTCGCAGCAAGCGAGAGGTCGGAGGGGATCCAGTAGAGATAAGGGGAATCCTCCCCCGCGGCCGCGGCGAGGGCCGCGCAACAGAGGCAGAAATCGAGGGGCTGCGGCGGGAAGGGAAGGAGGAGGGATTCAAGCATGGCCTTGATGGAGATGGGGTTTCCATCACGGGAGGAGTAGGGAGTTGTGGCTAGGGTTTCTCGGATTGGGGAGGAGAGGCCCGTGAGATCCTCGCGGGTGAGGGAGGAAAGATCGACGACAACGACCGACATTTACAAACTACAGCGGGATTAAGAACGTAAGAAGTAATTACAAGGATTTCACATCGAAAATATGGAAAATAGTAAGTGAAAAAAGAAAAATTAGAAAATAAAAATTTTTAAACTTATTTATTTATATTATAAAAATTATAAAAAATTAATTTAAAAAAATATAAATATTTTATATTTTAACATTTCAAACATAATTTCATATTTTTCACGTAACCATGAGTTTTGTAATGATCAATAAATATTAGATAAGATATACAAAGTTAAGTATATGAAATTTTTGTTAACTATAAAAAAAAATTTAATTTAACAAGTGAAAAGTTGTAGAAAAAATATATAGTTACTGAAAAAAATTTATAATTTTTTAAATTTTTAGAAAATTTTAAAAAAAAAAATCAAAATTTTTAAAGAGTACAAACCCCTCCTAAAATGTGTGAAGATATAGTATCATGAATGTAAATTTCTAAAAAAAATGTAGAATGTACGAATTTTTTTAATTTTTATAATACTTGTAATTAAATTTTGTAGAGTTACACTATCGTTACATTATTATTGAAGTTGTTTGATAGAATTATCATGTTTGGAATGTTATAATATTTTATTTTTATAAATTTTATTTACATTTATATACGAATTTTTATTATTTTCCATGAGGTGCAAAAATATTCTTACATACAAATTTTCTTGATTTTTTTGTGACATACACAAATAGCTTCATAAGTTTTTTATGTTTTCAAATTTTCCATTTTCATTTCTATTTCTCTAATTTTTATTTTTTAGATTTTCAATATACAAATGAAAGAATATAAGTGTTTCTTAGAAATTAATGAAAAAAAAAAATTTAAAAAAATTTCATTATTGAAATGTTAAAAATCTGAGAATATAAAATTTGGAGGGACTATTTGCAGAAAATTTAGAAAAAATTATATTTAATTTTAAAAAAATTAAAAATATTTTATATTTTTAATACTCATTCATCTTGATTAGAATTGAAATACCGAGAAATGAAAAATTAACAAAGAAATATAACTAAATAATGGTAAAGATGAAATGAATAGAATGAAATGGGAAAAAAAAAAAGGTAATTGAAAGGGTCTTTACAATATAGTCTTAATGTTTTAATGACACAAAGATTTGACGGTTAAGATATTGGAGGACAAGTTAAATTGAGAAGCTGTAAACATGCATAAATTGAGTTGTAAAGAA
>JAMKPZ010001791.1:0-45687 GCA_024699675.1 Amphibolis antarctica | reverse complement strand
AAGGGCATGGAGGCATTGCTTGAGAAGCTTGGCTCTGACCCCAACATCGACAAGAAAGGATTGCATCTTGTGGTGGCTTCCATATATGAGAAGTCAAATAGGCTTGATGATGCTTCACGCATCATGTACAAAATAGGGAGAACAACATCTAGAGCTGTAATATCGTGACATGGGTATATACTATATAAGAACATAAAAATCTTTCATCATAGAACTTGTAAATAGGAATGGTACAGTTTGCTTTCCATGACAGTGTTCAACCAACATTATGTGCATTTAATGTCTTATTTCTTTATTCTGCATATTATTTACCATTTCCTTCATTTAAGCTCAAAATCCATGAATATATCTTTGTTGTTGGACAGTTGCTTGTATGATTTACGACAAGGTGGAGAACCAGGAAAGATCATTGCCCCTCAATCCAAAGTAAGCATCAAGTTCTATTCCAGAAAGCTCCTGAGTTATTGCATTTCAATTTCCCACATTTATCGAAAAGTGCAGGTCATTGTCAGGTTGAAATTGAGTATGAAGTAGCCAGAAGATCCTCCACCGATTGAATGTGGTTGATCAACATCTCTAACTCCCTCTTTTTCCAATTGTACCTGCTACAGATAGATTTGTCAATGGGTCGTGCTTGGGTTGGACTCCTCGTGCTATACCGACATAGCACGAATTTTAGCACAAAATAGGCATGGCTCGACCCAGCACGAGATAGATCGTCAGGTTGTGCAGGTGGGGATAGGCCGCCAGGTTGGGCCGGCCACCGGGTTGTGCGGCCAGCAGGGTGAACGGTCGTGTACGCGGGAAGAGGTAGAATGGGTCGTGTGGTCGGCGGGTGGACTGGCCACCGGGTCATTGGGTTGGCAGTTGGGATGAATAGTCACGTGCGTCAGTGTACGGGAGAGGGTTAAATGAGTCGTGTCGCCGACGGGGGGATGGGTTGCTGGGTCACTGGGCTAGCTGTCGAGGTGAACAGTTGTATGCGCGAGAGGAGGCATAATGGGTCGTCTGGTCGGTGGGGGGACTGGCTGGCGGAGTGAACGTTCGTGTACACAGGAGGAGGAAGAATGGGTCATATTGTTGGCAAGATGATGGGCCATCAGATCATTGGGCCGGCCGTTGGGTTGTGCGGCTGGTGAGGTGAACGGTCGTGTGCGAGAGGAGGCAGAACGGGTCATGTGGCCGGTGGGGGCACTGGCTGTCGGGTCATTGGGCCGGCAATCGGGGTGAACGGTTGCGTGTGTCAGTGTGCGGGAGGGGGTAGAACGGGTTGTGTGGCCGACGGAGCGATTGGTTGTTGGGTCATTGGGTCGGTAGCCAAGGTGAATGGTCGCGTGTGCAGGTAGGCGGGATGGGTCGATGGGGAACCGTGCCTGAGTCGGTTGTCGAGTCATGACTTGCAAAGTGCAACGGGCAGCCCACTTTCGCCCAATGGGTGGCCCACTTTCACGCAACGGGTGGCTTGCTTTCACCCAATGGGCGATCGGCTGTCGAGTGAAACAGTCGGCTTCCGCCTCAACGACTCAACCAACTTTTCTCTATAAATTGAGGGAGTTGGATTTTATTTTTCACTCAACTCACTCCTCATCTTCTTCACTCCAAATTCTTCAAACTCTATTCTCAATTCTAAATTTCTCAAATTTTCTCACTCAAGTCGTAAACAATGGTGCACTACCAAGGTCAAAGTTCTGGAGGTTACGGATATCCTCAACAAAACTTTCACAAAGTTGAAGTAACACCGTCAATGGAGACTACTGGAACATCAACTTCAACTGTGTCGGCGAGGAAGTCTCGGAAGAGAACTTCCATATGGTCAAAGTACACAATCATGATAAAAGCTATGGCAGACGGCACAGAAGAGGAACGAGTCTTTTGCAACTTTTGTAACGTCGACTTCTCTTGCAAAATGTCTGGGAGTACAGGTCATTTAATTAGATATATTAGTACATGTGAAAATAGGAATAATGATAAAATAATTCAAACTCAATTTTCTTTTACTCCTAAGGGTAGTGTTAGTTTATGGACTTATAATTCTGAAAGGGCTAAGGACTTGCATGCTAGATTTATTTGTTCAGAAAATTTATAAATAAGTTTTGGAGGAAATAAATATTTTGATAATTATATTAGTAAAGCATATTATCCATAATATAAACGTATATCTAAAAATACTATTAGGTCAGATATTATGATTTCATTTAATAAGTTTAGATTAGAATTTATTAATATTATGAATACAATAATGACATATATAACATGCACTTTAGATATTTGGTGAGGTAAAATTAAGAATTAGTGCATAGCTGTAACTGCATATTATATTAATCAAAATTGGACTTTACAAAAAAGATTAATAGGATTTAGAAAAATTCAATATTCACATACTGCTGAAATAATTTTTGCAAACATTATGAAAATTTTTGATTTATATGAAATTAGAAATAAAATAAGTAGTATAACTTTTGATAATGCAGCTAATAATACTGCAACAATATCAATGTTTAAAACTAAAATAAGTCTACCAAATGGTTTTAAATTATTTCACCAAAGATGTATGTGTCACATAATTAATATTATTGTACAATTAGGTGTAAAAGAAATTGAAATTTATATTAAACTTATTAGGGATGTTATAAGTTTTATAACTAGTTCAGGAAAATGACAGCAACAATTTGATGAAACATGTGATACTTTTGAAATGTCGCATAAAAAATTCTCTTTAAATGTTCAACATAGGTGGAATTCATTATATTTAATGTTAAAAAGTATATTACCATATAAAATTTCAATAATGTCTTTGTATAATCGTCATCATTGTGATGATTATCAAAAATAATTAATTGAGAATGATTTTAAAATTGTAAAATGTTTTATTAAATTTTTAAAATTTTTTTATGATGCAACGGTTATATTATCAGGAATTTATTATTCTATATCTGTGTATGTGTTGCATCATTTATATGATATTTCACAAGTTTTTAATAAATATGAGGCATATCCATTTTTCGAACCAATAGTAAATAACATGAAACAAAAAAATTTAAAATATTGGAATGAAATCCTTACATTATATATTTTGAGTGCATGCTTAGATCCTAGGTGTAAAATAAAATATGTTAGTAAATTAATTAAGGGAATACAAATGAGTTTAGATGTAGATTTAAGATTAAATGTTAGTACAATAAAAAAATAATTAAATCAAATATTTGATTTATACACACAAAGATATGGATTAAGAATAAAACATTCTTCTCTACCAATGTCCACAATACCAGAATCAAATGTTGGACCATCTTTAGATTCTTGGGCATTTTTACAAGATTCAAGATTTGACGAAGATATTCCAACATCATCATCATATAATTATAATCCTATACTATCTAGACAAGAATTAATTACTTTTAATGCAACGAATCATCGATCATTATTATTTACTCAACATTCTAACTTAAATACGTTTGATGTTTTAGATTGGTGGAGACAACAATCACTAATTTTTTTCAATATTATCAATGATGACAAAGGATTTATTAATAATTCCAATGTCTTTAGTAGTTTGTGTACAAGTTTTCAGTATGAGTAGCAATGTGCTTGATGACCGAAGATGCAAGCTTAAAGGAGATATAATAGAAGCATTAATGTGTGTAAAAGATTGAGAGCTTGCTGCACTCCATGAACAAGATCAAGTTGAAGATTTTGCAACGTACAAACTTAAATATTTAATAATTAAAACATTTTAACTTTTATTTTTCAATTTGTAATTTTTTTAAAAATGTAATTTAATTTTGTTGTAAATTTTGTTTAAATGTAATTGTAAATTTTTAATAATGTAAATATAAAATACATAATTTATTAATAAATAAAAATTAATTTAATTATATGCATTGTTGTGTAATTGTCTCATTTATTAAGTTGTTGAATACTTGAATGTTGAATTAAATTTAAATGTTGATGGTTGAACACTTGAACGGTCGTATGCACGAGTGGATGGGCTAGGGAACTGTGCTTGGGCTGGCAACCAGGTCATTAGGTTGGCAATTGGCTCGCAGTGTTGGGTCTCGCCGTCCTGCCTGAGGGGGAAGGTCGAAAGGGCGAAAGGTCGTGCAGGCCAACAGGGACCGCAGGGTGAACGATCGCATGGGTGGGAGGGGGGTGAACCGTGAACGGGTTGTGCGACCGGCAAGGGAGATGGGCCGCCGGGTCTTGGATCGGCTATCGGGTCATTGGACCGGCCGCCAAGTCCCAAGAAGAATCGTGTTGGTCAAACTTGTGTCATTGACCGACACGAATAGTATTTTTTTGTCTCACAAGCTATGTTTGGGCTAACCCATTGGTGGTGTGGATCATGCCAATACAAAAATCATGTCATACCGAGTTGACACGGCACAATTGACAAGTTTAGCTACATAATCAATTTTAACAACTATGGAATGTTAGAGTTAAGTAGCAAAACAAATATTATTATAGTTATATAATAAATTATGTGACGAAAGTTTGTACATGAAAGTTTGTGTAATAGTAATGATATATAAAAGTTTACGTAAAATTCTTGAAATTGAAATAAACGAAAGTGCTTGAAATTATGCATGTATACTACCATCAATGCTATAAGATACTTAAAATTACAATAAGATAATTTCTATGTGTTATAGGCACTAAAAATATAATTCTTAGATGGTAAAAGTTTGAACTTAAAGACCCTTGTGTCTAGTTTGATTGGTTATTCGGTTGATTAAATTGATTTCATCCTATGTATAAATAATGAAAGTATATCGTGCATATATTATATATTATAAAGATGTAAATTAAAATCATTGTTAATATAAGTTATAAATGTCATCATATGCGCATGGATCGTATTTAAATAAATTGTTAAAGTATTAATTACATTAAACTTACCCTTGCAAGAAGGGTATAAAGTGGACGAAAATAAAGTTACGGTACAGTAGTTACACAGAAGACATGATATAATTTTAAACAACGTAAAATTAAACCTGAAACCTTAATTCAAAAAATTGCCAGAGATGGTAATTTAGAAAGCGTGGAAAAAATGAGTTTTTAAGTGAATAGTAAAGAAAAAAAACGAAGTCATTCGACAAAATTATTAAATAAACTATTAAAAACTTATTTACATGCGTGGGGAAATAGTCGCAAACAGAAATATTTAAATGTCGAAGTTACTTATAATTTTTTATTTAAGTGATTTTATTTTAATTTTTAAAAATGATTTAAATTTTCAAAAAAAGTGTTTTTATTTTTAAACGTGAATTTGAATTTATTTAAAATAAATAAAATTCTAAACGTTCACAGAAAATTTTCTATAAATTCTTGTAATATAAACTTGTTGAAAGTGTGACGGTGGAATAAAAGAAACATTTCCCAAGGCACTTGACAGCGGAACAGTACCGTCGTCTCGTACAAATTAATATACTACCAAACGTCTCCAATGACGTCATTGGCAGCAGGGGGCTCACGTGCAGCTGACGCCAGAATCGAGGGCAAGGATGCGCACGAGCCCCTCGAACCCAACCCCACCGTCTCCACCGCCACCACCACCGGCCATGGCGAGCATGGCGATGACCTCGTCGTCCCTGACCGCCATCCCCACGACCTCCGTCAAGTACTCCCTCAGATCCCGAAACCCGACCTTCCCGTCCCCGTCCCGGTCCATGGCCCCGAACACTTCCTCCATGAGCCTCCTTACCCCCTCCCCGCCGCCTCCCCCCAGAACCTTCTCGAACCCCTCATACTTTACGAATCCGTTCCTATCGGCGTCGGCCGCGGCGATCATGGCCCTGACGTCGTCCTCGGGGACGACGGAGAGGACCTTCAGGTCGTCTGGGCCGATCTTGCCGTCGCGGTCGGTGTCCAGCGCGTCGAATGCCGGGCGGAAGCCGGTGGGGGCGTGTTGGTTGTTGCCGGGGTGGGTCGTGTGGTGGCGATCGGAGGGGCACATGGTGGTGGTGGTGGTGGTGGTGGTGGTGAAGGTGCGTAGCACGGCGCGATCTCTCCGTCGGAGAACTGGAAATGGGTGGATGGAGAGTGCGGAGAGGGGTTGTATAAATAACACCCGAACGGTCGGTCCGAAGCAGCACCGAACCTTGGGAAGGTTTATTTGCAATTTTTATCATTTTATTTAAATTTATATATATATACACGCACATGCACCGAATACGCGAAGATATCATGTGAATTTTTTTTTTATTGTATTCTGAATTTTTTTTGTATTGTATTCTGAATTTCAGTTTTAATTTTAGTTTCATATAAATTTTTACTTTACAATTATTATATAATTCTAACATTATTTATAAATTTACTTTCAACTTTAATTTTCTACCGTTGTTAAAATTGAAATTAAAGTTAAAATTAAGTAAATAAACGAATTTCAAGTAGTATTTGTTTCAAAAGTAAAATTAAACAAGATGATGTTTATATTTTAAAAAAATACATAATTTATGATATAAAATATTTGATGTAAAATATTAAAAGTGTTTGATAAATATTATATAAAATAATTACGATATGAAGTAAAAAAATAAAGATACATAATATTTAATTATTGAATAAACAAAATCTCAAATTACAACATTGTAAAACAACTCAAACTCCCGTGCACTGTGCACGGCATTTCGTAACCGATGAAGTGGGTGGAGTAATTGACGTTTTGTTCTGACATGGACTATGACGTCAAAATAACATCGTGTAGATGGAGTGTGTTTTTTTCTGGCAAATTTTGCCTCAGGTGTAGATGAAAAGAAATCAACGACGAACGGATGGGATCGGGATCCGTCTGCGGTGTTAAAGGCGGCGAGGTTGAGATGGAAAATTCAATTCCACGTGGCCTTCACATGTTCACAATCCTGACAGACGGAGGGGACACCCCTGGAGATAGGAATTTGAAACGGCAATACCTGTCGTGGCTAATTCTGGAACACGTTCTTGATAGGCAACAAGTCTTTTACTAAGATTTTGCAAAAAACTCTTTCACTGTATTGTAACGAGATATTGCAAACACGATGTGTTTGCGGGAGATAAGTTTCTTTGTTAAACTTAAGAGTTTTTTTTCTTAAGTCTAGAAAAGAAAAAATGTATAAAAGGTTTGAGTGTGAATCAGTAAAGAAGATAGTGAAACTACTAAGGATGGACCTTAAAAGTAGATTAATTTTCTATTTTACTGTATTTTCACTTAATATTAATTTTATTTATTATTTATCATATTTCTGGGAAGTCTATACCTGTCATAACATTGATTAGACTAAAAAAATCTCGTCGTTACACGTCTCTGAACGTTTGAGTGCCACGTTTCACATCGGGAAACGCTCCGCTCGGCCACCCAACGGATGTTATCATCGTCTCCCGCGCTGCCGCGCGACAGGCACACGCTTCCCTCCTCTCCCACACGGGCGTCATCGTCTTCCAAGAACCGAGATGGAGCTGCAACTCTCCATCTCAACCTCGCGTTTCCGATTCTATCATTGTAAATCCAACCTCGCCTCCTCTTTCCGTCGACGGCGGGTTCGGTCGACGTTCACGGCGGTGGTGCCACCGGTATTAGCCTGCGATCGTCGGTCGATCCTTAGAGGGGGGATCCCGAGCTGTTCCCTCCAGCAGCGGGAGCAGGAGGTGGGGGGGGAGGAAGGGGGGAAGCAAGAAGGGGCGAAGAAGGTGTCTGCCGTGCTGTTCGACATGGACGGCGTGCTCTGCAACAGCGAGGAGCCGTCGAGACTGGCCGCGGTGGACTTGTTCGCCGAGATGGGGGTTTCCGTCGTCGTCGAGGACTTTGCTCCTTTCACCGGCACTGGTCTGGTGTTCGATCGCATCATGAATTGTTGTTGTTTCCGGTGGCATTGCACGGATCTAACCTCGTCACCGCATTTTGAATTTGGAAAGGGGAGGCGAATTTCCTTGGGGGCGTGGCGAAGGTGAAGGGTGTTGAAGGATTCGATGCCAAGGCGGCAAAGAAACGGTTCTTCGAGATATACCTGGATAAGGTTGAGGGCATGAACTTGAACCATTTGATACCCGTGCCAGTTTAGTTTTTCTTTGTTTGAACCGTGTTCTTTCTTTGATGTTGCAAGTATGCGAAGCCAGATTCCGGTATTGGGTTTCCTGGGGCACTTCAGCTTGTTACGGAAGTAATCGTGATTTTCTCTTACGATATCTGAATTCAGTAGCCGATCATTTTGCATGGGTTTGATATTTGCACTCTGTGCCTTCTAGTGTAAAAAGAAGGGTCTCAAGGTTGCTGTTGCATCAAGTGCCGAGCGCATCAAGGTCAATGCCAATCTGGCGGCTGCAGGCATACCATCATCAGCGTAAGTGACATTCTCATCAATGCCAATTTGGTTCTTGGCTTTTATTATAACCGTCTAGAATAGCAGTACCATACTAAATCGTGCAGCCTTGTTGTCTGATTCAGATTCAATGCTGTCATTTCTGCTGATGCCTTTGAGAATCTGAAACCTGCCCCAGATATATTTTTAGCAGCATCTTTGGGCTTGAACGTACCCCCTTGTGAGGTATATGCATGTTTATACAAAACGTTAGTGTCCGTTTCATCATAAAATGGCAGTGAAGTTGTGAAAACAATTTACAAGCAAAACAAAAAACAGCTATCAAACATCATCCGACTCACTAGTCCAATTGTATAGACAATCTGTAGGTTGATATCTTGTCATGTATAGTATAATCTCCATAGTTTGAAGCCATGCTTCCCTTGTTTGAAATCATTGTGTATGCTATTCAATTTAAATTGGAGTGCTTGGTTGAAAGCTGCAATTTGGACAGTTCAAATATCAGCAAGTAAAATGAGAACATATCAGGACTAATTGTCAGAGAAGATTCTCTGATGCCAACTTCATTCAAATGTTTTATCATTTCAAAAATTAGGCTAAGGAAGCCATCTGGTAACTGTCTCACAACATTATCATACGATTGCAATGAAATTTGTGGTTTGAATTGATTGGATGACAAAACTTGTTTCAACATTATTGATCTCTTTATCATGGTAGATGCAACCACATGATGATTCATATCAAGATTAACGACATGCTTCATAAGATATAATTATCTCTTAGTCTTGGAGTAACTTTATTGAATTATTATCGGAATTCATTAAAACAACAAACTTTTTAGTTTTAATCATCTTTTCTTGCAAGTATTTATTATACCCCAGAGTGTTTGTTGTTGGATGTTGATCACAACATTGTCATTTCGTCAGTGTGTTGTTATTGAAGATGCTGTTGCTGGAGTCCAAGCAGCAAAAGCAGCCCAAATGAGGTATATTCATCATGAATATTTTGATTCATTTTTCAAGTATTTCTCTGCGGCTATATTTTTTTAAGCAGGAAAATTACAACTTTAAGCAGGAAAATTACAACTTAAACATAACACCTAGGCCTGTTACATGTTCTTCAGGTGTTGTCCCCAATTAATCACATGCAATAACATAATCCACACGTTTCCCTTGGACTGATAGATGGAAACAATCCATAATATTTGTTTGAAAATTATATTCCTCTTCTATGACCAACATACAGCAGTTGTGGCTATCATTTGTATTTGCTTCTTTTGTTTGCAAGCTGTTTTTTATATATCTTTTCAGCTTCTTCAACTTCTGTTGAGTACAGCTGTTGGAAAAGCTTTTACCTTAGGAGGCTGCACATAGCATACACGTAATTAATCCCTATTTTAGTGCAAGGCTTTCTCACCTTACGGTAGTTGTCACATGAAAAAGGAAAGCAAACAGAAAAGCCCCAAAATTTTGTTGAACAAGGATATTCTATATCCAGCACCAAAATATTTTATTCCATGGCATAATCAGAAGTTCTATTTATGAATCAGATCTGTAGCCTTTCTGTGCTGTACTTGTAATGGCATGTTAGAGTAGCAATTACAAGAATTCAGTTTCTGAACTTATCAATACATGATATCTCAATGTTTCATCTATAAATGATATCCTATAGTCCATGTGGAGACCATTCTTTAAGCAGTATATGTAATTTTCCTCTTGTTGGCATAGTCTGGATTGAAATGGTAAGGCCATTTTGGATTGGTGATGGCTTTTCCCTGGGCAGTTTATGGGTAGTCTACTTGGTCCTGTGAGAAAGGCTTTTAAATGCTTAACTTGGATGAGTGATTCAAGAGGGTAGATCAGGAATGTATTTTGTAGCTTACCTTTTTATGGCAATTGTTGGAGGTAAACGAGATATTAATTACTTGAATTATTAGAGCTCACAAATATGCACAGAGAACCCTTTAATAACCTATGGTACATTGATATCCATCAATCCACTAACATATACCTAAGATGGTATGCAAAAGTTGGTGAGTTGAAAAGTGCCATATGAATACATTGAGAGTTTGGCTAAGATTGAAAGATTTAGTGAAAGTGACACAATTGCCCCAAATGACATGGCAATCAATTGAGTTCTGGGTTCATTTTGAACTGCCAAATGGTGGTCTTGTTAGACACCCCACATCAGTATGTTTACTCAAGCAAAATTCAATTCCCATTTTCTTTGAGATTTGAGCACATCCAACATGATCCCATTTCCATCAGCTCGTCTAACTTCCAAAACCCTCACTAAATTGGGACATACAATACAATACTAAGCAATATAAGTTTCCATGTTTCCCTTGACCATTTCTCTGCCATTTTCAGTTTCAGTTGCTTTTTGAATATTCTCCTCTTTAAGTCACCAGATTATGAATCTTATAATAAACTGATCTTACATGGATGGTTCTTTGATTTGAGCAAAAGTTGTGTACGACAGCACAAACAGAACAATGCTTGTCTGCAGTTGCACCTCGTGAACTTCCTGACAAATTTTGGTCCCATTTGTGATCATCTCCATCATGAGCCATGTCTTGCACCAATTAATTAGATGCCACCACAGAAATTTGGTATCACTAGCCTTAAAAAAACCAAATATTGACCTTCCCGATTATTCTCAAGGATGATTCAAAGAATTGTCCAAGACAGACTAAATGCCTGTATTTAGTTTCTTGTTGAAATCAACTCTGACATGTTGCATTCACTGGGGGATTCTATTTTGTAACCTAATTTATTTCTTTATGTTCCATTGTTATGAGTTGCATGCCTAAAACCTTCTCATATTTTGGTAAATCAGGAGTTTAGCTTTATGTAGTTCGATGGTTTCCTTTTTGTTTCTTACTATTGTCACACCATAAAAAAGAAAAGTTTCAAGTACACAGTATCATAGGATTTCTTTGGTTGAACATGAGTAACTTTTAAAAGATCCTTCGTGATAATGTGATATTTCATTTTCTTCATATATTTAGCCCCTTTTTCTTACATATCTTGTGTGATGTTAGTGATTTATTGTTGCTGGTATTCATTTGCAGATGTATAGCTGTAACAACTACTTTATCTCAGGAAGCTCTCCAACAAGCTGGTCCATCACTCATTAGAAAAGAAATTAGAAATATTTCACTCCATGATATTCTAGGTGTTGCGAAATTCTAAAAAAACACACATTTCATTGAACCGCTGCACTATTATTGTTCAAATCATGAGGAATAATATATTTATTTTTCTTCTGAGAACTCAATTGTTATGTATTGAACTCTACATTAAAATCACGTGACACTAACTAATAAGGACTGCATGATTTATTATATTTTACGCCTACTCATGTTGATAAGTGCTTTAACATGGGAACTTTAGACAATTTGTCATAGAAGCCATGGAAGCAATGCAAAACCATAAACTAAACAAATTAGCCAAGATGCCATTGAAATTGTTATTATGTATTGTCAATTGCTAAGTTTATTTAAGTTGAATACATTTGCTTCATCTCTTGGATTTGCATGAACTAATGTAGATTCTTCAAGTTTCAAATTTTTGTTTATCATCCTCGTGTGGCCAATTCATGGCCACTCCAAATTAAGCATCCCATTTGTTTCTCTACATGTTTTTGTGATTCTAATGAAATTTGTTATTACGTTCACAAAGCATTAATGACAACAATCAATTTCACTATGTGGGATTAGCCACATGAATCATTTTCTTTCATATATTTCTATCTATTGTCAATTTTTTGGTTAAATTATATAAATTTAATTTTTTCTCACAATTCTTAACCAAATAGTTTTAGGTCTTCGCTCAAAAAAAGATTGCTCAAAAATCTATTTACACTTGCATAAAATAAAGTAAAAGGGAATCATTACAATTTATAACTAAGTCATGTTCTAAAATAAATACACCTGTGTAAAACTAGTTTGACTTATATTGGGGTTAGATTAGGAAAAAAGTACTTGAAATAGAACAATTTGACTTGGCAGAAAAGAATTTAATCGTGTGAAATCTATTAAAAACATTAAAGGAACAGGGACAATGTGCTCATATTGCTTTAAGACCTAGCACAAAAATTTAGTGTAATAGAGACGTGAATGTAAAGATGAATGAATGATAAATATAAGAGATAAGTTAGAAAAGAATTTCTTTTGAAATAGTGTGGGAACTACACCAATCAAGAATAAGATAATAGAAATTATCGTAAATGATTTGGTTGTATCCAAGGATGGCCTATAGATGTGCAAAGGATAATTAATTAAACAAAGTAAAATTAAAAGAGGCAGAGGTTGATCAAAACTTGAATAAGATTTGAAATAGTTGAAAAAGATTTGAAGTTACATAATTTAATGAAGGATGTATTAGTGGATAGAAATAAATGGAAAGATACATGAAGCTATGCCTACATAACAGGATTAATCTATTGATTGTTGTTGTTGCTTTAAGATGTAACATGGCCACTATCAATTCATTGCAACATGGAGCTTAAGCTGTTGCCAGGTTTACAAATCTGTTCATTTTGATATATTTTTTTTCCATCCAGAGCCAATACATGTATTTCCATCTAAATGATTTATTCTTTAGAAGGAACATACATCTTTTTTTCTCAATTTAATTTTTTTCTGTCGTGATTTATCTTTCATAATCTGTTGATGTTGATATAATTACCTTTCTCATTGTCTTTTATTAAACAAATGACTGCAGGATTGCAGGCGTCTTCAAATATTTTGTTTGGAGAAAATTCTTCAGAGCTTAAAAGTGCCACAAGAGATTCCAATGATGGGACCGTTCTTTCTTCGACAGGGTAAGATGATTTCTTACATAGAAATGCATGAAATTGTTTTATGGTTCTGGTTCTGAATTGATCAATATTCTCCAATTTCATTGTTTGGTTTCCTTGCTTGAAAATTTGGGACTAGCTTTTAATGTAATAATCAATTGTTTCTCATTGTCCAATTTTTGCTCAGATTCAGAAGGCTCTAACACTAAACTAGTGAATCATTGGCATTTCAGTCAGTCATCTGCACTTGATACTTAAATTTCTTTTTTCCAGTTGTTACTTTAATTGTCCAGAAGCCTAACTGTGATAGAAACTTCAGTCCATGCTGTTCATGGTATTCTTGTGATTTGTTTAGTTTTATCCTTTGTTTACTAGCGACACTACATTTTTTGCAACATTCTTTCTGTCCTAATAAATATTAGCAGACATGTTTTGAGCACAGAATCGACCAAGGTGAGCCTTACTGTTTTTATCATAATATATTTGATGATTCTAAATGAATTTTGTGAAAGAGATGACCACCTGTAGTGGTTCTTTGGAAAGTTAATGTAATCATGCTTCATCTGTTTGGGGCAGTTTCTCTCTCATGTGGTGCATATCTGAAAAGTGGCGTACTTTATATTGCTTTACAGACAGAATTTTTCAAATAAAATTTTTTACAAGCACACCAGTTTATTGGATATTTCTATTTATCAAAAGCCACCCAGAATTTATTGCATAAAACCTTTTCCTTGATTTATTTCATGCATTAAATTTTGTTGACGAAAATACTGAAGCTTGCTTTTCAGGTGACAGATTGCAGGTCTCTCGACGTGATATTGTGAGATATGGAAGTTTAGGAGTGGCACTCTCCTGTCTTTTTTTTACCATCACAAATTGGAAGGTATAAATCATGTGTAGAAATAAAATGAAACTGCACACTGTTGCAATATACCTTCAGAGCTAAAATTAATCTGTAAACCTTTTTTGGTATGCAAGGCACAACCAGAATTGGTTAAGTAATATATTCGATCACAAAATCCCAGCTTCTACTTTTTTACATGATACTGTGAAAATGAAGGAACCAAATGAACCTTTGCAGAACCTTGGGTTTAATTTCAGAAATTTCAATTTACAGATGATTATGTTTATATTTTTGTTGATTAAACTTATGTTTTTCTAATTAGTAACATTTTTAAAAATGCCAGACTACTGATCAGACCTTCGTGTTATTGTTCCTCTGTCTTTCCTACTGTTTAGGTTGTTAACTTAGATAAGCAAACAAATCATATTTATTCAATATCTCAGGAACATATGAACAAACCTTGAGAAGGCATTTGGCTATATGTGTTAGCCAAAACCTTGTAGCATTTTTTAACCGATAATGTGGTTAAGTTTCCTAAATTCAGGCAGTTATTTTTTGTTCTGCCAAAGTAATCAATAATACACATCTAAAAATAATTAAATTTTATTTTAGGCGTTTATTCTTTTAAAAACGTAACATTCTTTGAAACTGGTGTGATAAAGTATAAGAAAATGTAGTAATAATTTCCAGAAATTAAGAATAATGGATTTTTATAAGATATATGTAATTTAAATTAATTTTTCTTCAAAAGTTCAAAAATTTGTTGAAAATCAGTAAAAACACAAAAAAATCTAGATCTACAAATTGATCCATAATATATCTGTCACTATACCTTAGAAGTTGAAGATGGAGAGATGAAAATCATGAAATGTTGAAAAATTCCACTGGACAGCAGCAGACGAGCAAATGCAGCAGCAAACAATTCTGGCAAGAAAACAAGAAGTCCATCAGAAAATGTATGATGATAGAGTATGGAAAGAGAGCGTTAACAATATTAGGCAGCAATAACTTGCTTACAGAAGGAAATGGAAGATGGGAATATGCTGATATCAAGTATCCTTATATTGAATTCAGCAAGGGGCAGGCTTCCAGGACCATGTCAGCCCGACTAGTTTGAAAAATTGCAAACTTCCATTCACACAGGTGCACACTGACAGCTTCAAAATTGTGCACAAACCACATTCACCAAAATGTGTGTCAGCCTAGTGGGAAACCAAAACGTGTCAGTGACATGGATCAAGATGCCTCTTTTCTTTTCTCTCGTTGATAATAAAATAAAAGAAAATAATTTTTGTTCTGATTCTCAAATAGCATGGAGTGGATATTTTTTTTATTTCATACATCTCTTGGTCCTTTTCCTTTTCGTTTGATTTCAAGGTCAGTACAAAGCACATTTTCAGAGCTTGCATTTTTAGGTTTTAGATCACTCATAATTGGCTACTTTGCCACCTATTAAATACTTTCCCTTCTTTGCTAGTCTTAATTCTTGAAACAGGAATAATATAGAATTAACTTACAACAATAACAACTACAATTTGAGCTATAGCACAATACAGAATTTGACTTACGGGAATAAAAAATTATTCCGATAATTCTTGGGATTTTCGGTGTTTCTGCATTCGTTCAAAGGGTAAAAGTAGTTTATCTCTGCAGGCAATGCAGTATGCGTCTCCCAAAGGTGTTCTAAATGCTTTGTTTGGATCTGGGAATGCTATTATTGGACAAAATCAAGGTATGCTATTCCAGAGGTCCACATGTGATATGACACATGCTTTGATTTACTTGCTTTGAACTTCTCTTTTTAGCTTCTTACGTCTGTAGAAAGACATTTTTATTGGCTAAATGAATAATGAAATAATAACACTAACAATAATATGAAGCATAATTCTACCATGTGGGTTGGTTATATAAATCCTTTTCTCTCATGCATTTCTATCTATGGCCAAATTTTTGGTTAAATTACATAAATTTAAATCTAAATGAATGATGAAACTGTTCTCCTAAAATAAATTTTTATTTTAATTGGCAATGGTCGTCATAAATTATTATTAGGATGTGAAATATTTCTAATTATCAATTTGTCTATTAATATACTTTTTCCTGATAATTAATGATCCTATGGTACCTATTTGTAGCCTTTTGTTGTAATAGTTCATGTTTGTGACCTTACGAGGTGGGTTGGAGGAGGGCCATTGAGTGGTTTCCTTATGTTAACTAGTTTTGGGTTTTCTTTTGAAAGTTATAAGTTGTTTTGCTTTTGGTGTTCTAATCTGCTGTGAGTCTTGAATGATGATATTGCTTTTTTTCATGCAACTTGGTTTTTTATCAGTTGTCTTTTTTCTGCTGGCAATGTGGTGGCCTCTCTAATCGTATTGTCACAATTAGTTTTTGTTACCTTTTATTTTTTCCCTGGCAAAAGAGAAAGCTAATAACATAACTTTTCTCTCTATGATAGGAAAATCCCAATTTGCAAGAATCCAACAGATCGTGAAATACATATCAGACTTGGAAGCTCGGTATGCAGCAAATTCACATTTCTTTTGATGGATCAGAAATATTAGAATGAGACATTTTGAAAGTAAATCCTAATCCACCTAAAAATGTTTTGAGTGTGATTCTTTAAGTTCAAAAGAATAAACTATTTTTTAAAATATTGGATGATATTCTCAACCAGTGACAAACATTAGACATGCAAATGAATGGATCCTTGGCCCTTAACAAATGTCTGGTGAGCAGACCTTTGAAAAGTGCTGGGCAGCCAACCAAATGGACCCCTGACCCTTGATTTACCCTCGGCCAGTAGAAGACAATCCTAACCTTAACATGCCAAATGTGGCCTGAGCTTAAAATATGTCAGGGAATAGAAGACTCTGATCTTTGACAAATGTTGAACAAGTGGTTGAACGGACCCGCTAAAATCTTGAACAAAATATCAGGGAGGTCAAACACCCCAAATCCTCTCAAGCATCAGAGAGGTTGCTGAATGGGTCCCTGACACTTGAATGATTTGAAAATTTGTAGTCCCACTGATTTGGGTCGAATGCCAAGCTGGCAACTGAACAATAAGAATTCAATCATATCGAGCAAGTATTTAATGAAAATTTGGAAACAAAAGGCACGAACCACTGTTGAATTTCATTAGAGTCAAAAGGTACAAAGGGAGTTGACTACCCATGTGCAAAGACACAACAGAAGTAAAAACAAGCCTCTAGGCCTTGATCAACTCATCACCTTCTACTTCTCATTTGCTTCTCTCATTTTCTCCATCAGTGTTTGGCAACTCATCTTCCTTCTTCAATCATATGACTACCTGGCACCCTTGGGCAAATTCTTCAGTTGGTTGTTGAGGAAGTGATATGAGTGGGCTGGGTGCTTTCTTTTGCAATGTGTTCAGAAGATGCATACCCTAATGTTAAAGGATACACTTAGGTCTTTTGTGTAGTGGTTAGATTTCTTGCAGGCCATGGAGACCTCTTCTGGTTGATGCTGGGTGACCTCCACAGTTTGGTCACCTCCCTTTTGGACTCATCTACACCTTGTTTTTCTTTTCTTATCATTCACTCCTATTCATCCACTGTTTTCTTGTTCTTCATCTGCTGTTTTCTTTTTCTTCATCCACTGACCTCTTCTCATTATTGGTCAGACTCTTTTCCTCATCCACCTGTTGCTCTGTGGTCTCTGTCTTCTCCCTTGTTGTCTATGTGCATTCAGTGGCATCTGAGGGCTTGAGACAGTCCCTAGGGTATGACTCTAGCATCTGAGGCATCCAACTCTGTTGCATGTGGCTTAGATGGCCTCTCTGTACCGATCTAGGTCATCTTTGAGAGATCTCCTTGTCCAGGCTTAGCCCACTTGCTCCTAGAAGCCACTCAATAGGTGGTGCTGCAGGACGAAAGAAAGTTATATAAGCTATCATAATGCCGAACAAAAGTGGTGAACAAACATGCACTTACTGAGACTTTTAGTTCTTCCCAGTCTAGATGGAACTTAAAGCACTGTTGGTCCTGGGAGCAACTCCATTTACTTGTCAAGTGCCAGATTGTGCTCATATTAGTGCTTGATTGTTCAACCTTCCCTAATGCCACAAGTGGAAGAAGGTGGCACGAAACCCTAGAAATCTAGGTTTTCTGTAAAAACTGTATTTCAATCTAATTTCATTACATATATATAGGTTAAATGGGTTTAGATATGGATCCTTAAATGGATCCTGAAGTATCCAATAACCCAATAACCTAACAATCTAACACTCTCCCTTAAGCTGAGGCATATACATATCACACATGCCTAGCTTATAACACAATCTTTTAAAAGGAGTAGCATTCAACCCTTTGGTAAGAATATCTGCCACTTGATCTTCAGACTTGATAAAGGGTGTAGATATGACTTTCTTCTGAACATTATTCCGAATGAAGTGACAGTCTACCTTCACATGTTTGGTTCTCTCATGAAACATGAGGTTGGATGCAATATGTATGGTAGTTTGATTATCACAGTACATTGGCATTGGACTGGTATGATCAACTCCAAGTTCAAACAGTAACGCCTTGAGCCACACAAGCTCAGCTGATGTATTTGACATATTCCTGTATTCTGCTTCGACACTGAATTTTGCAATCACATTCTGTTTCTTGCTCCTCCAAGTAACAAGATTACCCCCAACGAAGGTCAACCAACCGGAAGTGGACTTTCTACTGTTTCTGTCTCCTGCATAGCTAGCATCAGAATAGCCTTCAATACCAACATGACTATGCTTCTTATACAGAAGGCCTTTTTTTGGAGTACGTTTAATATATGCCAGTAAGCGAAGGACTCCTCGCCAATGAACCTCCCTGGGAGAGTGCATGAACTGACTCAATAAGTTAATTGTGTAAGATATATCAGGTCTGGTGACAGTCAGGTAGATAAGTTTCCCAACAAGTCTCCTATATCTACCTGGATCATCAAACAAGGGGGATTCAGTGTCCCATAAAGAGTGAGTCTGTTCAATGGGAGTCTCCTCTGGTTTACAACCTTCACGCCCAGTCTCTTTGAGTAGATCCAAGGCATATTTCCTTTAGGACAGCGACATGGTCTCATCTGAATGCACCAATTCAATGCCTAGGAAGTAACGAGGAGTGCCCATATCTTTGGTGGCAAAGTGTCTGCGCAGAAAAAGCTTAGTGTCTTCAATGCCCTGGGTATTACTACCAGTCAATAACATATCATCCACATATACGACAATGATGATAACCCCATGAGTAGTGTATTTGACAAAGATAGAGTGATCTACTCTACAACTGTGAAAACCATCACTCCACATAATTCTGTAGAAGGTCTCAAACCAGGCCTTGGGACTTTGCTTGAGACCATAAATGGCCTTGTGAAGATCACAGACACGTGTCTCCCCCTGAGCAACATATCCAGGAGGTTGCTCCATATAAACCTGCTCATCAAGATCACCATACAAGAATGCATTCTTGACATTCAGCTGAACCAATGGCCAGGAAGAATTGACGGCCAAAGAGAGAATAACACGAATGGAGTCCAAGCGTGCTACTGGCGAGAAAGTCTCGGAATAGTCAACGCCGTACTCCTGAGTGAAGCCACGAGCAACTAAACGCACCTTGTAGCGCTCAATAGAGCCATCAGGCCAGCGCTTGATGGTAAACACCCACCTGCAGGAGACCACATTCGCCCCAGAGGGACATGAAACAAGCTCCCATGTGCCACGAGAGAGAAGGGTAGCCATCTCCTCATCCATGGCAGCCTTCCAATGAGGAACCTGAAAAGTTTCTTGATAATCCTTGGGTATAGACTCGTCAGAGATGGCTAGAGCAAAAGCACGAGAGTCAGAAGGAAGGCTAGCATAGGATACAACATGAGATAAAGGATGTTAAGTGCATGAGCGAGTTCCTTTACGTAAGGCAATAGGAAGGTCATTATCAGCAAGAAGAGAAGGTGGTACCGTAGGAGGAGAACCTGCAACCGGATCAGAGGCGGAGGACGAGTTCTCAACTGGAGGAGTATGTGTTCGTCGACGGTAAACCTGCAAGGTATTAGACTGAGAGGAGTCTTCAACGGGATGTGTGAAGGTAGTAGGCAATGAAATGTTATGGGGTGGGAGTTCAGGTGTATCAGACGGCAAGCTGGTGGAGAGTGGTGACTCATTAGAGAAGTAAGACTGAGACTCAAAAAAGGTAACATTCATGGAGGCATAATAGCGTTGGGTTGGAGGATGATATAGCCGATACCCCTTTTGACGATGAGAATAACCAACAAAGGCATACTTGATGGCACGAGGGGATAGTTTGTCAAGACCAGACATGTGGTCATGGACAAACGCCATACAACCAAAAACTCTAGGAGGTATGGGAAAAAAATTGCGATTAAGGAACAGACGAGAAAGAGGAACAGCCCCTCCTAAAGGAGTTGAAAGCATACGATTGATCAAGAAAACGGAAGTAAGAACAGCATCAGACCAAAGATAATGGGGAACCTTCATGTGAGCTATAAGAGTGCGAGCAACATCCAAGATATGACAATGTTTGCATTCAGCAACCTCATTTTGTTGAGAAGTATGAGGGCAGGTAGTCTGGTGAATAATTCCAGAGGAGGTACAAATAGCTTGAAAATCCTGACTAAGGAACTCATGAGCATTATCTGTGCGCAAGACTTTGAGTAAAATGACAAATTGATTTTTTATTTTAGCCAAATTTTTTTTGAATACATCAAGAATATCTTTACGGGACTTTAATAGATAAGTCCACGAGACACGAGAGTAATCATCCACAAACACAACATAGTACCTGTGCCCTCCAACAGACGCAACACGACTAGGGCTCCATATATCACAGTGAACAATATCAAAAATGCTAGTAGGAGATGTAAGACGAAGACGCTTAAAGGTTGCACGATGGTGCTTCCCAAGCTGACAAGACTCACATTGAAAAGAAGAAACAGAAATCCAAGGAAGGGCTTGACACAGCTTTTGATGTGAAGGATGACCCACACCTATTTGACAGTGCAGCATCCATCCAGAAGGCAAACCAGCTTTGCACAGTACACAGCAGAATCCAGTCAGTGCGCACTCTATTCCCCGGTGGATACAAGCGGCCAGAGATCAAGGAGGCCCGGTGACAGTGCTGAGGGGAAGCGACTGGGACGCGATCGTGCGTGGGTCGCGCACAGGGACGCGCACACAGGAACGCACGCTCAGGGATGCACACGCATAGGGACGTGCACTCAAGAACGCACACTCAGGGATGCGCGTGCACAGGGACGCACGCGCACAGGGATGATCGGTGGCGGACGAAAACCTCCCTCTGATACCAAGTGGAAGAAGGTGGCACGAAACCCTAGAAATCTAGGTTTTCTGTAAAAACTGTATTTCAATCTAATTTCATTACATATATATAGGTTAAATGAGTTTAGATATGGATCCTTAAATGAATCCTGAAGTATCAATAACCCAATAACCTAACAATCTAACACCACATGTTCCCAATCATTACCTACCTGGTAAATATCCCAATAAAATTCCTAATGAAATGTGGACGTCTAATTTAAAATCAGTTCATTGAGTAGAAGGTCCATTCTTTAAAATAACTCATTTTATTTTTAGTTTTATTCATGTAGGACTAATATTCCATCACTCTCCCTCACTTATGGGCTTTTTTACGTTTTATAAGTGTTTTTTAATTATTGGATAGATGGGTATGGATGCATTAAATTTTTTATCATGATGACATGTGAATATTTAACTCAAAATCAAAGTTAATTGGTTATGAGTAGAATAGTCCTTTATATTAATTCATATTTTGTTTTTACTTTTATGCATGTGGGATTAATATTCTATCAATACCCTCATTATGAATATGCAATACATGCCTCAAACTTGATCAAAACTCTCATATTGCTCATCTGACTTTTAAACATCAAACAGCCTTTAGTAACTCACATACTATGGGTGTCATCTTTCATTTTGCAAAGCAGAATGATAAACCCTGTCCGATCTGAACCAGCCCAATCAGGATGAACGATACTAGAAAAGTAGAGCCAATCTGTCCAGTTGGAGGAAGATCATTCATAGTGAATATCATGATTCTAGTCCACATTTCAGACATACACTAAGAAATTTGAACTATTAAAAAAATTAAAATTATAAAGCTGCAATCATTCTAAAAAACATAGTACTTGTTTCCTAGGGATACTTATGATTTAAATCTGCAGTTCATTTTATTCATTTGATATAACTGTAGTATATTGATTAATGTTTTTTTGTTCATTAAGGGATGCTCCATATGTTTCTGAGTTTCCAGCTCAACTTGATTGGCTGAATACAACTCCACTTCAGTTTAAAAGGGTAAGTTTTACATCTCACACAAAGTAAAATTTTCCCTCTGTAACAGTTTAAACTTTTTCTCGTTACTTTCTGTCATTTAAAGCTTATTATAGGAACCAATTTTCTTGCATCACGTGAAATGCATGTATTCTATGAGTTGTGATGTTGGGATGCATTTCAAGCCATGCCCCTGCAAATCTGAGGGACGTTGATATATGGACCCTCTGGGCCTCTGCCAATTAATATTGAAATTTCTAGCATTTATTGTCAATATAAACAGCTGGTATTTGTCAGATGTGGTGTTATATTTACATTAAACAACATACCTTTCTGGTTCTGCTGCAGGATTTGAAAGGGAAGGTAGTTTTGCTGGACTTCTGGACATATTGTTGCATCAACTGTATGCATGTGCTGCCAGATTTGGAATTCCTAGAGAAAAAATACCTTGAGAAGCCGGTACG
Organism: Amphibolis antarctica; assembly: GCA_024699675.1. NCBI lineage: Eukaryota > Viridiplantae > Streptophyta > Magnoliopsida > Alismatales > Cymodoceaceae > Amphibolis > Amphibolis antarctica. The sequence continues at coordinate 22,968 of JAMKPZ010001791.1, read as the reverse complement.
GCTGCTGCCACCCACCACTAAATGACAACTTGGTGTTCTTTGAATCTATAAGAAATAATTATCTGAGTTTTTGTTATTGGCTTTTATAATATTGAAAACAACTGGAAGTTTCTTACCCTAAAAAATATTCTATTTGACTATGTTTACCATTAATATTAATCAGAACATTGATTCAAAATGAAAGATTAAAGGAAATGTAACAGCTTGACCATCAGTGTCACCCAAATGGGTACTAGTGAAATGAATACTGCAGTCAAACAAACAAGGCGGGAGATGAATTCTTGTTAATCAAATGGAAAATTATGCGTCAACCTCCTTGATCAGTCATCTTGAGAGATCCTTCTATTTGATAACCCTGCATCACTGCCATTTTCTTTCATCCTCATCCTCTCAGTCATCATACCTTCTGCCCTTCTATCACCTATTGTTCCACTATCATGCCTTTGTTGAAGGTCAGGATGTTTGAAGAACTGGATCCTTTGCAACTCTTGAAACCATTGTTTTATTGAGCTGTCATCTTCAGACCCAAAATCTGAGTTATTCCAGGCATTGATTCCATTTTGTTACAATTCATGAAAGCTTTCTGGTTTAAATAATTTACATTGCCGCATACACCAGTAACTGTGAATTTCTGAAAAACAACTGAGATAATCCCAGAGAGACCCAACATAACAGCAAGGCAGACTAGATGTGAATTACCACCAAAATAATAACATCGTTTGTATACTGTAGATAAGGCACATTAGACAATCTTCAGCATGGGCTAAAAGCTTCAATACAACCACTTCTGTCAGCTTTGAGGCACAGGTATCCAGAACCTCTGCCAACAGAGAGAATAGAAAAGGTGATATGATATACCCTGCCTCAGGCTTCTACCACACCCAAAATGGTGTTAGGGGCCTTGTCAACCTCACTCTGCAATCTGTATTTGTCTTTTGTATATGATGTGATCATCCTTTGAATGTGATCTCAAGCCTAAGGAAGAATTAAAACTACTGAGAGTGGGAGAATTTTTTTCAAATCCCTTGTTTTGGAGAGCATTTGCTAAGAATTCAAATACTGTGGTTAATGAAGAAATATTTTTGTAATGATATTTAAGAGTGATGTATACTGTGGCATTTGTAGTGTATCCTTGTACAGAATCAATCATTTCTAATAACGCAAGTGCAATTTCCCTTTGACAATTTTTAGTTGTTTTCTAACTTGCAGTTTGTAGTGGTAGGAGTGCATTCTGCTAAATTTGACAATGAGAAAGATCTAGAAGCCATTCGCAATGCAGTCCTGCGCTATAACATCACACATCCAGTGAGTAAATATTTAGTTCCATAACAAACTGTATATAAGCTGAAATTTTGATTCCTTTATTGGTGATTTTTTGTTGAGATATTTTGAAGTTTTTGACTCATTACAAGTCATGGATATAACATGTTTTCTTTTCTTTGTGTTTGATGAGTACCCATTAGATTTATTTGAGAGATTTTTACTCACAAACTGTATAGTGAGTAAATATTTAGTACCCATTAGTAACAAGTTAACTTGATGCCACCAAGTCCTGCTTTTTTGTGTTAAATTAGTTTTGCGCTGTCTGTATTTTTCCCAATTTTCTGACACATTTCCTTTGTATTTAGGATTTGAATTTCCATTGTTGATTGTTTAGATGGAATTGAAAAGGGGGATGGGTGAGTAGGCAGTGAGTTAGGTGGACATCCATATGGTAGCTTAGCACAAGATTTGACTTTCTTGCAAAAAAGGTTGATGGTTGGAGGGTTTTTCATTCATCTAACTTGACACTTATTGTGAAATAGAACGAGGTCATTCCACAATTTGTCTTCCTTTGTCTTGTTGCTTTTATATCTTACAACAAGATTTAGGTTTCTGTCCTTATTCCCCTTTGGCCTTGGAGATCAATTTGTATGTTTGGGATCTTTTATAGTTCTGATAGTTCTCTTAATTAGTGTTAAGTGTCATAAAGGAAGGTTTTTAATATTGTGTATTGAGGATTAGTCCTTTAGAAAAAGAAAATGTACTGAGGATTGGGGATCATATTGGTGTAAATGTAATATTTTTGTGGAAATGACCAAAAACTACAAAATTTCATTTCATGTGCTCATGAACCTTTCACCTTCATCTTCCTCGTTTTTGCTTGTCCCTTCCCCTTTCCCTGAAAACCTTAATGGGTTCCACTGATTCATAATGATGGAAGTAGCCTTTGGTAGAGCCTTTAGTGGTTGGTGAATGCTTCGACAATTGATGAAGGCTTCAATAGAGGTAGAGAAGTGGGACTATAGGAGGACTAATTATTGGATTGACTGATCCTTTTGATGTATAGATTCATTGATCTAGCATTGATCCCAAATGACTGATTGTTCTTTTCAAGGTATTTTCGATAATACCTAAGGTTTTAGGATCAACAGTTTGAAAAACTAAGTTGATTCAGCGATATTTCATTGATCTAGATCAATTTTTCAATTCTTGTTGTAGTGGTGTTATTAGGATATTATTATTATGTAGATCATGTCTTAGTTATATGAATTATTGAATACCATATGTTACATGGTATTCCTATGAGTCTATAAACAGGACTTATCGGGAGGTTTTACACCTACCATGTTGGAAAATAACTATGGATAATGAAATAGATGCTCTTTAGGCTCGTGGTACCTAGGAGTTAGTTGTTTGTCTTGTAGATGCACATATTGTTTCATACAAGTGAGTTTTCACCATCAAGTACAAGTTTGATGGGGAGGTCGATTGTTATAAGGCTCGTCTAGTTGCTTGTGATTTTACGTAAGTTTATGAGATTGACTACATAGAGACGTTCTCCCCTGTTGCTCGTCTTGACTCCATTTGAGTGTTTATCTCAATTGTATTGAATTGTTAGTGGGAGCTTCACCAACTTGATGTTAAAAATACTTTTCTTTATAGGGACCTATTTGAGGAAGTTTATATAGAGTAATCTTCTAGGCAAGAATTAAAAAATTGACATGGATCATCAAAATTTTGGTGATTTGTGTTGGTTGTTGAGATCATTGGTACCGAAACTGGTGGAACTTTCGAAAGTGGAGGGGATCGAATGATCCATTGGTTTGGATTGGTAGTGGATCGACAGATTGTTTGATTTAATATTTTTTTAAGTTAGGAAAGCATAGATCGACTGATCCAAGGTATATATTGGTCAATCCAACCTCGTTGATGAAATCAAGAAAGGTTGTCGCCTGCAGTTGCCATGATTTCCTTTTGTTCCATCGCTCGGATCGATCGTTCTTTTGTGTTCTGCCGCTTTTGCATTAAGAATCTTCAACATGATGACATTGCATTGGAAACCCATTTTCGGTTTCCTGTGGAGTTATGGATAATCGAGGAGAGGGGAGGTTGGGGAAGAAGGGTAAAAAGGTAAAAGAAGAAAGAGAAAAAGGAAGAAAGAAAAAAAAAGAGAGAGTGTCAAAGGTTTAGAACTACAAAATAGAGATATTGCCACTACCCATTTCACAACCCTTCACCAACGATGCTGCTCCTCTTGTCATGCCTGTTGTCACATCTAGGAGTCAGTGCTCAACTAGGAAGCTTTCCCACTGCTGACCTTCCTTCCCACTTCTGTAGGCCTCTTCCACCCCTTTGTTGATGGTTTCTTTTACTTCTGATGGTCTCGACAACTTTGTTGGTGCATTTCCACCATGTGCTAGGCTGCTGGTTATGATTATGTCAAGTTTTTAAAATGGAGACGTGTTTCAGGAGTGTTGAGAGGCAAATAATTCTTGGACAGTCTGTAAGAAACCTTGCTACATCAAGCTCCATATCATCCCCTGGAATTTGATGAACATCTGCTACAAGAGGCTAATAGGCTTCAATCTTATTGAGAAGCATAGAGAAGAAAATAATTCTTGGGCTGCCTGATCACTTACTGCACTGTAAAGATTTCATAAATTTTTACAATTCGGGATATATTTTTCTCATGTTCATACGTTTTCTTCAAGGATTCCCGGTCCTTCTTTGGGGGAGGGAATGATGACACTACGAGTAATAAATCATCTAGGAGATCACTTCACAATCATCTGTAAGTCATCATAATTTGGATCCTTGACATCTAGAGGCTCTTGAGTGATGTAGCATAGTTTTCTTTTTTCTTTAAATATTACTTGAAAGTTGAAACAATCAGACAAATTGGGTAGTTATTGCCATTCAGTTTGATTGATGTGCCGTTGAGATTCTGTATACCATTATCAGACACCTTTAGAGTGGAGGAGGCTATATCTGTGCTAATCAGCCACAAAATCTCTTAATCTCTTATGCATGGAGGCAGGGGTTCGGATGCAGGTATGTGGTCTGCTGACTTTCGGTTCATCCACAAACAAGTAGTAGGTCCCAAGATAGGGACTGGACAGGCAGATTGGCATTGAAGGTCTCCCTCTTCAGAAAGAGGGACGGGGACTGGAAGCCCCTGGAGGGATTGGTTCCTGTTGCAGCTGGCTCTGTTAGGGTTGGCTGGACAGGAGGCTGCCCAGAGAAGGGGGATGGTAAAGGCTGAAGGAGCACCTGCTAGGGCATGTGGTGGCTGGAGGGGTGTCTAATGGGCTAATGGCGGTGTTTTCTGTCCTTGGAGAGGTGTGCAGCAGTGGCATGAGCCTCTGGAGTGGGCTGATGGTGGCAGAGAATCTCCTTTGGCAGGCTGAGAACGGCAGAAAAAGAGGAGAGGATGAGGAGGGGGCAGGTGGAGGTTGTGGAGTTTTGGGGTGGTGGGGGGTGGTGGTAGTGGAGATTAGGTTTTTTAACCTTACTCTGATGCCATATTAGATGAGAGTGAAAAAATGAGAATTTTGATTCACTAATCACATAGCTTATGTATATATAGGGCTTACTAAACCCTGGGGAATATTGATATCTAAATATCCAATAGCCCATTTAATAATATCCATATATTAAATTTAACCTTACGGCCACCTCTAAATATATATATTCCTCCCTTTTCAATAAATAATTCCATTCACTTACTCTAGTCTCACAAACATTGTTTACTATCAATCTTTCATGTGGATTAGTGATTAGTCACTAAGGAGGATCATATTGACTATTAATGTCCTTTTTTATGTGAATGCTCATCAAAAGATGCATTTGTGTTGTGAATGGGCAGCTTTGGCTTCTTGTTCTTGACATTTCCTGCGTTCTATTGATCTTAATTGGGAATAAAATTGTTAATTTTTTAGTGATTTTCATTTTTCTCACCTTGGGTCCTTTGTACTTTGTAGATTCCTTGTAATCATTTCTTTTCTGGTTTTAGTGAAAATTCTACCTACTTCTGAAAACAAATTTGTCTTTTTCTTCTCACTCCCATTCATCATCTCTTCCATTTTTGCTTGATCATATTTATTGCATGGTTCCTGGTTGAAAATACATTCCAGAATTTTCAGTTGAAAAGTATAAACGAAATGAGATTGAAAACAACTAGGCATGTTAAGATAGTTTTTTGATCTCAGAAAAATCATTACTGTCTTTTCACAGAAAATTATTTATAGTACTTTCTCTTGCTTATTCTGGAATTCTAGTGAACACCTACTTGTTTCCAAGGTTGTTAATGATGGTGAGATGCACTTGTGGAGAGATTTGGGTGTAACATCTTGGCCTACATTTGTACTTGTTGGCCCGAATGGTAAACTTTTAGCAGAAATATCAGGCGAAGGTCATCAAAAGGTATTTGCATTTTTATCTGTATTGCAAAAATTACAGGGAAGAGGACATCTTTTAACAGACGTATGCACTAAGATAAATGCACATTGCATTCCTATTATAAATGCTTTTTAAATATCAGTTTTTATTTGATTTGTGATCATGCAAGATTTCTTGGAGTTCTTGATTGTGGTCACCATTAATATTTCTTAACTGATCATTACTTGTTGCACGTAAGGCCCTTCTATCTAGTTCTTCACACATAATTGCAGTGCGATGCAAGTGCCAACAACATTTATTTTGAAAAAAAAGGGAAAATTATTTTTAAAAAATCATCAAAATTACACAGGTAAATTTCTTGGGACTTTCCTAAGATAATATATCTGAGCATTTACAGCAACTGAAAACAAATTTCCTTCCCCTTCAGCCCAGCATAATGCCTCAGATCAATCTCTCTTACCAAGCATTGATACTCTGTTTTTTTCTTCCCCTTGTTACTCTTCGAGACATTAAATTATTGGATGCAATATCTTGGTTCATCACAAACAAGTGTTATCTGTTATGAGGGCCTTCTAGCCTGTTTTGTTGTCCATTATGAGGACCTTCTGACTGACATTGACTTGCAATTGCCACAGTGCCATGAGCACATCACACATAAAAATCCCTTCCAAATCGATTAAACTTGGGGAATTTCCTTATCGCTAACTGTCGTATCTTTTGATTTGTGAAGGATTAATCAATATCAGGGTCTTCTGCCTGACAGAGGGCTCATAATTCACAGGTCAAATTGTCACAGTGCCATGAGCCCAAGACACCCAAAAGCCCTTTTCTGATTAATCAATTGTCTTTTTGGTTTTTAGTAAGGTCAATGACACACACACACACACACAACTGCAGATGAATTTGTAAAAAAGTTGATGCTCCATATTTATTCTGTGATGACACCTTGCAATACATGTTATTGTTTCTTATAGAACTACCTTATTACAATTTTATTTCTTCAGGATCTTGATGATTTAGTAGAGGCAGCTCTTCAGTTTTATGATGAGAAAAAATTGTTGAACAACAAAAATATTCCCTTGGCTTTGGAAAAAGATAAAGGTGATCGACTATTGACATCACCTTTGAAATTCCCTGGGAAGCTTACAGTTGACGGGCCGAACAACAGATTATTTATTTCAGACAGCAATCATAACCGCATTGTGAGCATGCCTTTCTTTATATCCTCCTTGGTTATTAACATCTACTAGAAGCTCCTGCCACATTTGTGTGTTATATAGGCTTATAGTTTCTTTATCTTTGTTAATGTTGTAGGCTTCCAATTTATTTCAAAACTTTATTTATTTGGAAATTTAATTTAGGTTGTAACGGATCTAGAAGGAAACTTTATTTTGCAAGTTGGAAGTACAGGAGAGGGGCTACAAGATGGTCCATTTGAAAGTGCCACCTTTAATCGTCCACAGGCATGAGCCATTTATTTTTCCTTAGTTTTCTGACTGTTTCTGTATGGAGATTGACAATTTTCTCAATTAATTTGTCATAGAGGTCTTCTATCATTATCAACTAGAGATAAACAACAACAACAATAATTCTGGTATAATCATACCATGTGGAGTTAGCCACATAAATCCTTTCTTCTATGTATTTTTATCAGTGATCAAATCTTCAATTAAATTATATGAATTAAAATATTTTCCCACAATTATTAATCAAGTAGTTTTAAATTTTCTTCTAGTCTCATAAGGATATGAACAAATAATTTAAGTTGTTTTTTTCTTATTTTTTCTTCAATTGGTGCAATTCTTTATTTCGTTTTTTAGCTTACCACTTGTAGTGTTACCATTATTCTAAGGAAAGCCATGTGAAGGATTGGAAGATAGTAGTTTTGTTGGCATATGGACATTCAACTTAAAATTAATTGGCTATAAGTGGAAAGAACTTTTTTTACAAGTCTCTTTCCCACTTTTCAATGTAACTATTCCTGCACTCCCTCACTTGTGAGCTTTTTGGCTCCTAAAAGTTCCCATGTTTTGTATGGATGGATGTGTGGAGAGTTGAACCTAGACGACTGTTTTTGTAGAGACACAAGGTGGAAGAACTTCTTCACATGTTAATAGCTGTTGGAATAGTCTCATCTTGGTTAAAATAGGGATTGAACCTAGACTCATATGATTTCTTCCACTCATTATCATTTAGTTTTAAAGTAAAGTTTCAACATGCTATTAGAACAGGTTCACATATATCTACTCATAGATACTAGTAGACATAAATAAAAAAATCACAAGTGAGAAAGAGTGTTGGAATAGTTTCATATTGATTAAAATAGAGATTGAACATGAGTTTATATGATAATGGATCCTTTCACTCATTATCAATTTATGATGAGATGAAATTTCTACGATAAAGTACAACATTCTGTATTTATAAAAGTACATCAACTAGACCAATAAACAACCTAATACTTAACATTGTAAGCATTCTAACTATGATCTATATAAGGATTCATTTATTCTAACATATCCATATATTTATTTCACAATTATTCTAATACTTAGAAGCAAACCCAACTAGAATCCATTTATTTGTATGGTAGGTTTTTGAGAAAGAAAAGTAGACAGAAGCCCATGTACTTTTGTGCCCTTTCCATGTGTGTGAAAAGTACACCTCTGACCTCCATCTTGTTGTACCTCTTGTCCATCAGTGATGACATCCTCCTCCTCTTTGCTCTAGTTGACATCTATTGTCTTTCGAAAAAGTCATATTTTCTTCTTCAGCAACAATAGCAACTACCTTTCTAAAGGGTGGAGTTGTGGGGAAATCATGATAGTGAAGGGGAAGAGATTGATTGATGGCCAAGGTTTTCCTCCACCTTTGTTTCTTCCCACTCCTTTTTTTCTTTCAAAACCTAGTACCATGTTAAAAAGTAGAGATTGGAATAATGTTATTGTTACAAGGAAGACAACATAAGGGAGATTCATTACTTGGCCCATGCGAAGCCAATTAATTTAGAGGTAGAGGTAACCTAATCAAGATTCATTTATTTTTCAAGAAGGGTGTTTCTGTTGGCAGATCATACAAGAAAAATCATTAGAATCATGTGTCAAGGACTCAAGGCAATTCTGTAAATTTCCAAGTTAAGAGAATGCCTGGCAGTTTGTAACAAAATGTGGAACATATCTCCAATAAAGAGAAGGCAATGACCATATTCTTCTCTAATCTAGATCTTGGTCAAATTTATGTACAAGTTCATGGATATATTTGAAGGAATTCATACATGCAATCAGAATTGTTTGTGGATTACAAACAACTATGGTGATCAGACCCAATAAGATAGAAATTACAAGTCACAACCTGTAAAGTGATAAGTAGTTGTTTACTCAAATGAAGTTAAAGAAAAAAAGTTCCTTTTTAGTTAAGTACTTGGTGGACAGTCTTATAACTGTTGGACCTCAGCTTATGCTAGCCTTTCATTGATTGTAACTGTTTTCTCTGTTGTTCTCTCATTTCCTATGTCATATCAAAAATTAAAGTGCTTTCATCTTTCATTTCAACAGGGTGTTGCCTATAATCCGCAAAAGAATATATTGTATGTTGCAGATACTGAAAATCATGCTTTGAGGTAATTATTGTCTTTGCCAAACTTAATTTTCTATATAGGTTATTAGATGCACTACACAAGAGACTAGATTTGTAAAATTATTTTAAAGATTGTTGCTGTATTTTCTATCGAACACTTCTTGATTTATTCATTTGAGCTTAACTAGTAACTTTCTGTGATTTTTACTTGAACATAACTAATTCATACCATAATATGTTGCAAGTTTTGTCATATTGGAAGACACTTCACACAAGTCATAGAAAGAAATTGTGGCTACCAAGATCATTGTTGTAAAAATACAATGCTCATTATTGAAAATTTTGAAGTTAATTTATTTAGGACGAGGAGCATAAATGATATGGGAATGCTTCTTAGGTACTTTTTTCAGTCACGATAGAAGGGTGCAGTTGTAGTGTAAGCTGATCACTTGCCCTTTATATGCCATATGGAATCTTGATTGTTGATGATTGCAACTTCTTGATACTTCTCCTTGCTAGGAAGCAACAAAAAGATTTTAGCATTTTGATACATGATTCAGATTTAGGGATTGGATAATTTTCTAAAATTTGGGATACAATTCAGTTAGGATATGATATTAAATAAATAATATATTTGAATATTTAAAATAACATTTTCAAATGACACAGACTACACAGAAAAGCTGTACATAACATGATACATAAGAATAAAGCATGTGTAAATAATATCAAAATAGTTATCCCATACTGTTTTAATAATGTTTGACAACAAATATATCCTATCCAATTTATGTTATTTTCCCAATGAGTGTGTTTTATACAGAGTGAATCCAAATTATTTTTTGTTAGAAATACCCCAAACATGATATGCGGCTTGTCTAGAAAGAATCTTGGAAAATCATAGGCATATCATATCTGACATATGTCAATTGCAAGTGTGTAGTACTTCAAGAAGAATTTGTGCTGCCTAGTCCCCTTGGTTTTCTTTTTCTTTTATTCCATGTTGCAGCTTCATGTTTCCCACCATGCTGATAGTGTCATTTTTCTTCTTGTTGCACTGTAGCTGTTTTTTTTCCTAATCTGGAACTTCAACAGGGAAGTAGATTTTGTCAATGAGACAGTTCAAACCCTTGCGGGGAATGGAACAAAAGGTTCTGATTACATTGGGGGTGGTAAAGGAATGAATCAGGTAAGACATATATAATCTTTCATATTGCAGTAATAATTCTCTGTATGATAATTAGTCTCCTTTAGATTGAAATGAAGAATTCTCCTTGCATGTAAATGATATATAACATATCATCTTCCATATATTTGCAGTGCTAATTTTCAATATGATAGTCCTTTCTATATTGAAATGAAGCATTCTCATTGCATATAATGGTGATGTACTGTTTGTATTCCTTCTCTACATGTATGATTCTTAGTGCTCTGCTTAGGTTCTAAACTCTCCTTGGGATGTCTGCTTTCAACCCAACAATCAAATAATCTACATTGCTATGGCTGGGCAACATCAAATATGGGAACATAGAATATTGGACGGAGTAACTAGAGTTTTCAGTGGTGATGGATATGAGAGGAATTTGAATGGTTCAAGGTAGCATATTTCTTTCATTTGGATGGTAATTTTTTATTTGTGTGATGCTTTTAGAGAAATTGTTATTCTTAATCATTTTAAACATGACCATTATGATCTATTGTTTTACAAGACTATTAAACATTCTGAGGATTGGTTTTCTCTACATGCTATTTTACTGATAACAAAACAATTATATTTTCATGTTAGAGAGAATGAAATTGTCATTATGGATTCTAGGTTTAGGTAAAACAGAAGTGTGTTTTCCCATTATGTGAAGTAGTATATATGCAACAAGTATATGGATCTATCAAGATCCGATAACCCATTTACATTCATTTACATAATGCTATTTAACACTCCCTCTTAAGTTGGATGATATAAATCAAATAGTCCTAGCTTGTTACATAAATCCTTGAATACACTAGTCCCAAGCCCTTTAGTAAGCTGTTGGGAAGATCGAGTGTAGGGAGTAATAATAGTCCCTCTTTCCACAAGCTCATGGAGGTAGTAGAAATCAACCTTTATATGCTTAGTACGTTTATGGAACATGTGATTGCTTGCAATGTAGATAGTTGTCTGATTATTACAATGCATGATCATGGGAAGGACCATAAAACCCATTTCTGTCAATAGAGATTTTAGCCATACTATCTCACTTGCAGTTTTGAGATATGGAGTGGCATTCGGCCTTGGCACTAGACTTGGTGAACACATTCTGTTTCTTGTCCCCTCATGTGACCAAATTGCCTCCCATGTAGGTGCAATATCTTAAGGTGAATTTCTTATCCTTATTACTTGCATAACCCAAATTAGAATAGGTGATAATCTGATTATGTCCATGTTTGGTGTAGATTAGGCCCTTCCGTGGATTTCCTTTGATATAGGAGAGAAGCCTTATTGTTTCAAGCCAATGCACCTTCTTTGGTTCATGTATAAATTAACTTAATAGTCCAACTGCATAAGCAATGCCCATCCTAGTAACCGTCAAGTAGATTAACTTGCCAATCAACCTATGATACCTTCCAATATTTTTGAATACGTTTGAAGTGACATTTTAATATGGTGGATTCTGCTCAAATGGTGCAGGCTCTAGCTTGCACTCTAAAAGACTTGTTTCCTTTAACAGGTCAAATGTATATTTCCTCTGAGACAGTATCATCTAGCTGCATACATTAAGGTTGTATATCTTGCTGCATATACTACCTTCTAATTTAAGCTGGTATGCTATACAAGATTGGTATAACAGAAGTTTCATACATCTGCTTGTTTGCACTGACTTCAAAACATGCTGATTGATCAAAGAAACTCAGGGTTGGAGTGGGATTTGGCCAACATCTACTCCCAAAAGCTATAATGGGATTGAAGTTACCCCAAACGGGCTACACACTATTGTTTCTGTAAAAAGCAGCGGGACTTTAGGAAAGGCAAAATCAATGAAAAGTGAGATTCTGGTAGATGCTGACTTGGGGCAGCTTTTGGGAAAAGCTAGATTTTGGCTTAAAAACTATAAGTTTTGTCTAAGAGAAGCACTCCCAAATGGACCCTCAATCATATGTAGAGACAACTCATGATATTTAAAGGGATTTCCAATTTAGTTGCAATGAAGATTAGGAAATCTTTTTTATGTGAATTAATTGGATGCTTTGTTTCACTTGCAAGCTATTACCACTCTAGTTACCATCCATCTGAATGATGAATGAAAAATGAGGATATTCATGAACTGGAATCAAAACACCCCTCCATGATATTGTTGCTAGACAAAATGTTCTATAATGTAATTTGATAATTCTTACTAACTACCTTGTCGATTTATTTAGCTCCACAAGCACATCATATGCACAACCTTCTGGGCTAACCATATCTCCAGGTAACTATTCCATGCCTTGACTTCATTTCTTGCAGCTTTTTCCATATATAAATAATGCTTACTTGCTGCAGACAATCTTGAGATATACGTTGCTGATAGTGAAAGCAGCTCAATTAGGGCTATTAATTTGGGAACTGGTGGCTCAAGATTGCTTGCTGGAGGAGATCCTCTTTTTGCTGACAATTTGTTTAAGGTGTTAATCCATCTTTTGATATTCTTCTGAAAGATAATGTTATGTATCTTACCACTGAAGCTAGAATTTTATAATTTATTTTTTTAGGGTTTTTGTCATGTTTTCTTTTGCACGATTAATATATGTATCTTACTGTTGAATTTAGAATTTTAGAATTTATTTTTTGTTAGGTTTCTTTTTCATCTTGATTTTTCTTTATTTTATAATTTTGTAATTTAGAATTTTAGGGTTTTTTGTCATGTTTTCTTTATTTTATAATTTTATAATTTATTTGTTTTAATAATTCTTTTGTTTCTTTTGCTTAATCAATTTCTCAGTGAAAATACTTTCATTGGCTTCTAAAGAATACGCTTAAGAATATTTATTTTGGTTGCCTGAATGACTAAAATTTCTTTTCTTGTTTTTTTGTGCTTTGCAGTTTGGAGATCAAGATGGAGTAGGCTCAGATGCCCTTCTCCAGCATCCACTTGGCATCTTTTGTGGAAGCGATAGTCAAATATACATAGCAGATTCATATAACCACAAAGTATGCATGTGGTTGAATATTAGTTATCTGGTTTAAGCATTTATCGTTATTCTTCTACAAACAGACTAATACCCAAGCAACTTCAGAATTTTTAGCTTTATAAATTTCTCTTTTTTATCAGTTTAGCACTAGATGCCAGTGATTTTGGAACTGAACTGAATATCAAATTGTTTTTCTCTCCAGTCCTGTCAAAACCTGGTCCAACTGATTAAAATGAATGATGTCATAATTATGTTATTTTTAATTAATTTTAAAATAGGAAAAAAAATAGAGAAAACATATAAAAAATAAAAAAAAATTTCTATCTATATTCACAATTATGATGCTAGAAGATATTCTTGAACGATATAACAAATATTAGACATTGAATTTCAAAAGCTAAAAGAGTGGGTTGAACGGTAAACTGATTGGACTGGATGGTCATACCAGTATGAATGCTTGGTTTGACCAGACCCACCAGTTGAACCATGAAAAGGCTCTAACAGTGGGTTGGTGGGACATGCCATCAGGACCTGGTTTTTAAATCAGTGCTAGTGTGTCTTTGAACCAGTGCAGCACACATTTTAAATGAGAGAGAGAGAGAGAGAGAGAGAGAGAGAGAGAGAGAGAGAGAGAGAGAGTGATGGATAGTGGACCATATATGCATCTTTTGCAAGATCATTGTGGAAGATGATATTCTAGACATCCAAATATTGCTTTTCAGCAGTATATTTGACTGAATTTAATGTGACTTTTGAATTTGTTCTATCATAAACATGGGTAACATAAAACATAAGAACATTAAAAGGCTCTAATCTACATAAATTTTGACAATAACAGGATAGAAATGATAGGCACAAGTTTCAGTTTACCATTATGAAGCCTCATTTTACTAGTGAAAAAATTTGTTCAATGAAACCATGTGGAAAACATAAATATACGTAGTTGAAACCCTAGAAGGAGAGGTTGAGAAAGTTTTATTACACTTTTAAAAGGGTACACCCACACTTACATATATGCTAAGATAGATAAATGGATCCATAAACGGATCCTTATAATACATAATGTTTAACACTCCCCTTTAAGTTGGAGCATACATGTTAGTCATGCCCAGCTTACTACAAAGTCTCCTAAAGGTGTTGACACCAGGCCCTTTTGTGAGAATATCTGCAACTTGATCTTCAGACTGAGTGTAAGGAGTAGATATGACTTTCTTTTGAACATTATCACGAATGAAGTGGCAATTCACTTCAACATGCTTCGTCCTCTCATGAAAGGTAGGATTGGCAGCAATGTGTATGGCAGCTTGATTGTCACAATGCATTGGCATTAGGCCACGACTGTCAATTCCCAATTCAAATAATAGAGCTTTTAGCCAAATTAATTCTACAGTAATGTTGGATATGCTGCGATATTCAGCCTCAGCACTAGATTTGGCAACAACATTCTGTTTCTTGCTTTGCCATGTGACAAGGTTACCTCCAACATAGGTCAGAAAACTAGAAGTAGATTTTCTATTGTTTTTGTCCCCGGCATAACCTGCATTTGAGTAACCTTCAATATTTAAATGACCGTGCTTCTTGTATGAGTCCTTTTCCAAGAGTTTGTTTTATATAGGCCAGAAGGCGAAGAACTCCTCGCCAATGAACTTCTTTAGGTGAGTGCATAAACTGATTGAGTAGATTAACAGTATAGCAGATATCAGGTCTAGTCACTGTCAAAACCATCACTCCACAAGACCCTGCAAAATGTCTCAAACCAAGCTTTGGGACTTTGTTTGAGACCATGGATTGCCTTGTGAAGGTCACATACTTGCATCTCCCCTTGAGCAACATAACCAGGAGGTTACTCCATATAAACCTACTTATCAAGATCACCATATAGAAAGACATTTTTTACATTAAGCTGCACCAGAGGTCAAGAAGAATTTACTGCCATAGAGAAAAGAACTCGAATAGAGTCAAGGCGAGCCACTGGAGAGAGTTTCTGAATAGTCAACCCTGTACTCTTGAGTGAAACTACGAGCAACCAGATAAGCCTTGTAGTGATCAATAGTACCATCAGGTTGGCGCTTGATGGTAAAAACCCATCTACAAGAGACAGCATTTGCCCTAGAGGGACGAAGAATAAGATCCCACGTGCCACGAGAAAGAAGGGCATCCATCTCCTCATCCATGGCGGCCTTCCAATGAGGGACTTGAAGTGCTTCCTGATAAGCCTTGGGTAGAGACTCATCAGTGATGGCAAGAGCAAAAACCCGATAGGCAGGAGGAAGACTAGCATAGGAAACAACATAGGAGAGAGGATGTGCGCATGAGCGAGTTCCCTTGCACAAAGCAATGGGAAGATCCACGTCATCCATGGGTGTGGGATGGGGAGGGGGTCCGTAGGAGGAGAGGAGCTTTCAGTCGGGTCAAAGGATGCAGGAGGGTCCACCACTTGGAGCATGCGTGGCTGGCGATGGTAAACCTGTAGAGTGTTTGGCGAACAAACCTCAGTATGGTGTGATTCCTCTGTAGAAGATGTGGCATCGTGGGAAATGGAAGTGTCAAGAAGGAGGGGTCCAGGAGTAGGTATAGATGAAGTAGGTGAGGGCGCAACATCACTAAAGTACAGTTATGATTCAAAGAAGGTGACATCCATAGAGACATAATAGCGTTTGGTGGGAGGGTGGTATAGTTGGTATCCTTTTTGATTACGAGGATACCTAACAAAGACACACTTCATGGCACGGGGAGACAACTTGTCGAGCCTAGGTGTGTGACCATGAATAAATGCTACACACCCAAAAACCTTGAGAGGAATGGGAAAAAGGTCTCTATTAGAGTAGAGACGATTCAGGGGAATGGCGCCTCCCAGAGGAGTAGAAGGCATCCGGTTGATTAGAAAAATTGAAGTGAGAACGGCATCAGCCCAAAGGTAACGAGAGATCTGCATGTGAACCATAAGAGTACGGGCAACATCAAGAATGTGGCAATGCTTGCGCTCAGCCACACCATTCTGTTGAGAGGTGTGGGGGCAAGTGGTCTAATGGATGATGCCAGAGGAGGCACAAAAACTTTGAAACTGATGGTGCATAAACTCAAGAGTATTGTTAGTACGTAAAATTTTTGGGAACATAGAGAATTGATTTTTAATTTCAACCAAGAAAATTTTCAATACATCAAGAGCATCTTTATGGAACTTTAACAAGTAAGTCCAAGACACACGAGAATAATCATCCACAAAGACTATATAATACTTGTGACCACGACATGACACAACATGACTAGGACCTCAAATGTCACAATGAACAACATCAAACATACTTGTGGATGAAGCAAGACGCAATCGCTTAAAGGTAGTACGGTGATGCTTACCCAGCTGACAAGACTCACACTGAAACAAGGATAGAGAAAGCCAAGGAAGGGCTTGACACAATTTCCGATGAGATAGATGCCCAAGCCGATAATGCCACAAAAAGGAGGAATCAGTGCTAGTGAGACTAGTCGCCAAACCTCGAGGAATACGATCACGAACCAGCACATAGGCCCCAGAGGCAGAGGACTTACGCCTTAAACCAATCCTCTTCCCTGTTTGAAGGTCCTAAAAGATTACATGAAAGGGTAAAAACGTCACAAAGCACTGTAGCTGAGTAGTAATGGCACTAATGGATAAAAGCTTAAAGGAAAACTCAGGTACATAAAGAACGTCGTTTAGCCATATCTGCGAAGAAACTTGTATCTCCCCCTGACCAAATACAGGACACAAACGACCATCAGCTATAGCAATGGAGGTTTTATCGAGAAGATCAGAGAGTTTGTCAAAAAGGGTGGATGTACCTGATACATGAGAGGTGGCTCCAAAGTCTATGACCTAAGAATTATCCCTAGAAGCAATCAGGGCAGTGGAAGACTGGATACCTGTGCGAGAGGATGGTGCTTGAGCGATCATGGCCGTAGAAGGCTATCCTTGTCCCTGAATGAGACGATCATAGTCCTCTTGAGATAGGGTAACAAGAAGAAGAAGGACTAGTAGCAGCTAGCCGAGCAAATTGAGGCTTCAGATATGGGAACTTTTCCCAACATTTCTCAGATCTATGACCCAATTTACCACACCACTGACATTTGGGTCGCTGTCTATCTCTGTGAGCACCGCGACCATGATTAAGACCATTTGAGGCCACTAAAGCAGATGGATCGGGTGTAGACAACCTCGATGATCCAGTGGCCACTCACAAGGCCTTTCCAAAAGTTTCATCCAAACTTGGCATATGTTCCGCACTAAGAATGGAGCCTCAAATCTGCGAAGAAACATCCCGATGAAGGGCAGCAAGGAAGACAACAACAGCAAGTTCCTCCCTGTACCTCTCAAAGGTGCGAACATCAGAAGTAGGTGGTTGATACACATTAAGCTCATTGATCAACCCACGTAATGTACTAAACAGCTGCTGGATGGAACTCTCTCCTTGCCGAAGTTGAAGCAGATTCTCATAAACAGAGAAAGTCCTGGATATATTTTTGTCGTGTCCATAAATGTGACGAAGGGTGTCCTAAAGAGCTTTAGCAAGCCGAAGCATGGAGACTCCATCGACAACAGAGTCCTCCATACTAGACACCATCCAGGAAATAATAGCGACATCATCAGCCAACCAATCTTTATACTAAGCATCTTTCACGTCTGATGGTGATTGATAGAGGTGATTCTCCTGACGAAAAGCAATGACAATATTCTCAAAATTCTGTGCCCAGACAATATAGTTGGATCCATTGAGCTTCTAAGAGATGCCCAGAAAATTGTGGATCAATAGATCACTTTGAGGAGCTAAGGAAATCACCATGAGAGAGAAACCAATCTGCGGTGGACCAAGCAAACGATGGAATGGACGACTACTACCGGATTTTTTCGTCATAACATATAAAAAACGCAAGAAGCTAATCTGACTGGAGAGTAACAAGGCTTTGCTGTAGCATCTGACCTAGAAGAAGGGGTTCCACTGCATCTCACCAAGAAGCATACACAGGGAGGCACAGAACATGCGCATGGGAGACACGTAAGCCATGTGGAACCCACGTGGGACATGCGGAACACGCGCAGAACGCACGTGTGCGTGCGTGGAAGTCGCGCGAGGACCCAAGCAAGCCGGAGAAATGTGGATCAGACACATGAACAAGCTTGAACAGGCTTGTTCGCTCTGATACCAAGTTGAAACCCTAGAAGGAGAGGTTGAGAAAGTTTTATTACACTTTTAAAAGGGTACACCCATACTTACATATATACTAGGATAGATAAATGGATCCATAAATGGATCCTTACAATACATGATGTCTAACATACGTGATAAAGGATGAAAATAATGTTTTTTCACACAACTCAATACAAGGGTAGTCATGCTGTCTAATCACAATTTAGCCAATTTATTAGAGTCCTTAAAATTTAGAAATGGACTGTAATATTCTTGCATATCAAATACTCAAAAGGGTCAAAGCATTCTCAGATAACAGATTTCCTATACTTTTAAGACTCATGCTATACATCCCAACCTGATACTATTTCTATGGAGTCATTGATGTTGGTGGAAATGAAAGGAGGGTGCAAAGAACTGAACTTCTCAAAGATGCCTCCTTGGGTAGGGGTAAGATTTGTATATGGATCTTAGCAAGGAAGTTCAGGATGATCTAAAGTTTTCTGAAATGTATGATCTAGCCCATCTATCCTTCCTGAAATTACGGGATGCTCTTCAAATTGTCATGCATTCATCCCCCCTCCCTGACACATCAAAATGATTACCTCATAGGCAATTGCATCCATATCATTGTTTACATTGTGTGACACATTTAACTACGCTTGATATTTTTTGTAAATTCATGGTGAAAATTACACAATACAACAATTTAACTGAAAAGAAACCAACTAAAGAATTCAATGAAATACAGCATGGATGCACAAATTTTTTCTTTTTATCATAATTTGCATATTCTTAGCACTGCTCCGTTTTATTCATTTTTTTGGTCACTAACCAATATTTCATTTTTCACCAGTTGAAAATAATTTTTTGTGTGATTTCAGGTAAAGAAACTTGATCCACTCAGTAGACGAGTTCTCACATTAGCAGGAACTGGAACTGCTGGTTTCAAGGATGCATCAACTCTATCATCTCAGGTATATAAGACCTTAATACAGTTAATGTTTCCAGGTCAAACGTATGCAACTGGAAGTGCAAACCATGTTGAAAATAAACAATATTCAGTTGCGTTCTTGCCCAAACTATAAATGAAAATGCCTCTTGAAAATTGCCTTGTAAACTATCTCATTGCACTTGTTTGCATGATATTTATGATATATATTTTCATTCTGCCCATGAACTTTTTCAATTTCCTATCAATTTAATTTAAATTATAACAGAGATTTTTCTAAACACTGTCTTTTATAAAAATTGAGAGTACAATCTATGCCAAGGCACTTCAAAAACTTAATGCAGTGTTCTAAATTATTGTAAAAAAAATTAAGATGCATGTGACCAACTATGCTTGAAACTGGATGCCTGCATCAAGGTGATATTTTGATTGATCACTCATGAATGATGACATGATTTCGTGGAACCATCATCAAAGTGATTATGATTTGCAATAGGAGTAATTGCCAAAAAATTCCTAACAATGCATCTAACAGAACAAAGGTGGTCATCTGGCCTTAAAATTTACAAGGAAATGTTAATCCTGAACCAAGATTGTGTGACCCGTGGCTGAGCCTACCTTGGTGTTTACTGTTCACCTTGGATGTGATTTGATGAGCCTCCATTTTCCATTACATTTGAGCAGTGGATCTAAGCAACTATTGTATTTTCAGATGTACTACACTGAAAATAACCATTAAACTGATGATTTGCAGTTAACCTGCCTAACTTCCATTTTCCATTAAAAAAGTGGCAACAAAGTAACCAATATATCCATTATTTGTCCTAGATTTTTTTTCACATAAGATCCAGACTCAGCTGGTTGTGAGAACTATTCCCTTCTTCCAATTTTTTTGGGAAAAATTTTGCATTAGTCCTCACAAAAATGGAAAACAGAAAAGGGGAAAAAATTTAGGTATAACAGGGTATTTGTGTAATTTTTCTTATCCCAGTGATGCCCTAGTTTTCTTTTATATTATGGAGGGCTGCCTTTCTAACATTTACTCTGAAAACCTTAATAGTGCAAAACCCTAGTCCAACCATAGACATAGGTATTTGCCCAACTATATGGACTTTGTGTGATTGTTTCATTCTCTCTTGTTATCTTTCATACTGATGAGATCAATTTACTTCACTTGAAAGGGGTGAATAATGATTTTATCAATTTTAAACAACTTCTAAAAT
The DNA here is from genome assembly GCA_024699675.1 of Amphibolis antarctica. Taxonomy (NCBI): domain Eukaryota; kingdom Viridiplantae; phylum Streptophyta; class Magnoliopsida; order Alismatales; family Cymodoceaceae; genus Amphibolis; species Amphibolis antarctica. The sequence continues at coordinate 2,248 of JAMKPZ010001791.1, read as the reverse complement.
AATTACACGATTTTCACAATCAACATGCAATATTCGAATGTGATAATAAATACAGAAGTGATATTAAATGAACACAATAGTAAATGACATGAATCACAAACACATAAAACACACCATAAGAACAACAATATTTATAGTGGTTCACCTTAAACTCGGAGCTAGTGCACTCCCCTAGCAAATCCGTTAAAGAGCTTCACTAATTCAATGTTGTTCATGGGCCAACACTTTGCCACTTACACTAGTGTTATTTTTGGGCTAACACTCAACTCCAATCATTTTGACCAAATCCATCAAGTATGCTCTTGGCCAATTTTGCCAAGTCCACCACCTTAGTCAATATTCCTAACTTTGCTTCCCCAACATTGAGGAGCCCTTCTCTTAACCAAGAAGTCCTCACCAACATCAGTAAGCTCTCATCACAATCCAGTGAGTTGAATTTACAACAATTAAAACACAAATACAATAAAATAACTTACAAAACACAATAACTAGTTCTCTTTTGTCATTATTTTAATTGTGAATGCGTGGAATACAGTCTTCTAAATGCTTTTTGCAAGGTCAAAGTGATTGACTTGAGTTCAATGGTGAAAACAAACTTTTTCTCCTTTTTCCAGCCTTGAAAATGCCTTTAAAATGTTTAATAAAGCTTAGGAATGATGGGGGCATTATGGTTCATCGAGGTGTGGGTTCTACAGCTTTTGGATTGTGTATATATAGGATTTGGAATCATAGAATAGAAGGTATAACAACTAGTTTCTCTTTCTGTTTTTTGACAATGGATATGTCATTTTGGGATTTCGCTATGCCATTTTTCATATTGGTTCTAACAGTCATCAGATTGGTATACCAGTGATCATTTCAGTACCAATTCAAAAACTTTCCATAAGAAATTCGGTATACCATTTCTGCAAATTGGTATGTTAAAATTTCTAATGTCATTTCCACATGAAACAAATGGTATACCATTTTTCAGTTCCGCTATTTCATTTTTGTTTCAGAAATTTACTATAATTTCTGCCCAGAAATCAGATACTATTTTCCAAAATGGTATGCTGTTTTTCAAAATTGGTATACCGTTTTTCCAAAATGGTACGCCACTTTTTTTTCTTTTTCTTTTTTTCATTTTGTGGTAGCTTGACTATTATGCTAGATGCATAAAAAGGATTCCAAGTGGTAAATCTAAGTGCATGTATCTATCTTACACGTCTTATATGAAAATCATAACACTAGAGTGACTATGAAGATGCATCAAGGGGATTACAAAATTTCTAAAAACACACAAAAAATATAACATAAATAATGTCTTGCAAGTCTTCTTCTTGCAAACTTTGGCTCTTCTTGACCTTTCTTCATCTTAAACTTGTTCTTTACGAGATCTTTGCTATCTTTTCATTTTCTTATTAACTCTTCTTCCTCTCTCTCTTAGACTTTGGCTCCTTTTCATTTTTCCTATCATTTCCTAAATGTCATTAAGTCTAATTTCATCAAAACCTTATGACAAAGATTTTCCTATCACGTACACCATCAAGTTCACCTCCTTTTCCTAACAAAAAGTAATAAAATTTCCTGATACATAAGAACATGAATAATGGAAAATTTACATTAATTTCCCATATCTGCTTTCACATGGAGAGAACACCATATAGGAAACATTGTGTTTTATGTCTTTAATTAAAGTATGATGTTATTTATGAGCTTGAGCATGCCTACATATAGGAAACATTGTTTGAAATAGGATCAAGTATGGGATTCCTTTTTATCCTCTGTTTCATCATACATTCATAATGCAAGAGTGATGGCTGCACAGGTGAGCAGTGGAAATTCATTTTTCTAAACTGATTTCACTGGAAGGAGCTCAGTTGGTGTATTTTCTTAGTTTTTAATACATGACATGACTTGTCTTGGTGCCTTTTGGAGTCTTCTTGGTGTTTTTGTTCTAATGATGTGATGAGACGTACAGCCTTCTCCATGTTTTTATTCCCTTCTTACAAATAAGCTAAAAGCTATGATAAATTGTTCAGAAGTCAATTGCTCGTTGATCTGTTCTGAACTTTCTGCTTCAATTCTTCCTAGACATATTACACTTTTTGAGTAGTTCCTGCCTTACTCATGTTTTGGAACATTGTGAATGCTGTTGCAGCTATCTGAGCCTGCGGGGATTATTGGAGTGGGAAATGGTAAAGTTGCAACTTTCTTTATATCCTTAACTGTTAAAGTTACCATAATTTGTTATATAAGGCTGTGGGCA